>WQNJ02000115.1:0-91361 GCA_016584745.2 Phylloscopus trochilus trochilus
TAGACCAGTATGAACCAGTATGAACCAGTATGAACCAGTACAAACCAGTACAAACCAGTATGAACCAGTATGAACCAGTAAAGACCAGTATGAACCAGTACAGACCAGTATGAACCAGTACAGACCAGTATGAACAGTATGACACCAGTACAGACCAGTATGAACCAGTATGAACCAGTACGAACCAGTACAAACCAGTACAAACCAGTACAAACCAGTACAGACCAGTAACCCCCCCAAACCCCCGCCCAGCCCCCCCAAACCCCGGTTTAACCCCTTCCCCACCGCTCCCAGTCCGTCCCAGTCCCAAACCAGTCCCTCCCAGTCCCTCCAGTATAACCCAGTATAACCCAGTTGCCCTCACAGGCCGCTGCACTTGTAGGTGATGAAGTAGGGGAAATAGGCGAGGGCGAAGCAGTTCCCGAAGTGGAACAAAGTCATGGCGGCCCCCGGGGCTGCCCCCCAGCGGCTCGCGGGGGGGTTTTGGGGGAAATTTTGGGGATTTTTGGGGTTTTTTTTTGGGTTTTTTTTTTGAAATCCCCCCCGGTTGGAGCTTCCGCGGCCGCGGGGGGTGATGGGAAGGAGGAGGTCGAGGCGACTTCCGGTGGGACTTCCGGTTTGTGGCGGCCGCGAGGGGTTGTGGGAAGGGGAAGGTCGAGGCGACTTCCGGTGGGGACTTCCGGGTGGTGGGCGGCCGCGGGGGGATGATGGGAAGGAGAAGGTCGCGGCGACTTCCGGTTTCTGGGGGATGATGGGAATGGGGAAGGTCGCGATGACTTCCGGTTTCTGGGGGATGATGGGAAGGGGAAGGTCGCGGCGACTTCCGGTTTGTGACGGCCGCGAGGGGTTGTGGGTAGGGGGAAGGTCGCAAGGACTTCCGGTGGAGCTTCCGGTTTCGGGGTGCTGAAGCTGAGAACTTCCGGTGGATGACGTCACCGCGCTTGCGGCTTCGTGGCGTGGTTTATGGCCGCGGTGACGTCATTCCGGGCGCTTTTGTGGGCGTGGTTTCCGCCGGAGGGGGGCGGAGGAAAGGGGGGCCGTGTCTCCAAGATGGCGGCGCTGCGCGTGCTGGTGGGGGTGAAGCGCGTCATTGACTTCGCCGTCAAGGTGAGCGCGCCTCACCTGGCCAGGTGTGGTGTGGGAGGGGCTCACCTGGGCCACGCCCACCCAGGGACACGCCCACCCAGCTCAGGGACACGCCCCCTCCTTGAAATTCCCCAAATTTGGGGTTTTTTGGGGGGTTTTTAAAAAAAGGGGGCGGGGCCAAGGTGAGGGCGGGGTCACCTGAGCGCACCTGGGCGCACCTGGGAGGGACACGCCCACTTCAAGATGGGCGGGGTTTTGGCGGGAATTTTTTGGGGGGATTTTTGGGGGGGGGGGGTTTGAAGGGTGGGGGGAGGGTTGGGGGCGTGGCTTTGGGGGGATTCGCACCTGGGCACACCTGGCACACCTGGCCACTCCAAAATCCCCCAAAAAAAATCACAAAAAATCACAAAATTGTCCAAAAAATCCATAAAAATTGCCCAAATTTTGGGATTTTTTTGGGCTCTGGGTGGGTTCTCACCTGAGGAGCTCACCTGTGCTCACCTGTGCTCACCTGGGCTCACCTGGGCTCACCTGGGCGCACCTGGCCACCTTAAAAAAACCTTAAAAAATCCCAAAAAATCGCAAAAAATCCCCAAAAATTCGCAATAAACCCCCCAAATTTGGGGATTTTTTTTGGCCTTGGTGGGGTCCCCGAGCGCCCTCACCTGAGGCAGGTGCGCCGGCACACCTGGGCACACCTGGCCACTCTAAAACCACCAAAAAACCTGAAAAAAATCCAAAAAAAATCCAAAAAATTCGCAATAAATCCCAAAAATTTCGGGATTTTTTGGCTCTGGGTGGGTTCTCACCTGAGGAGCACACCTGTGCTCACCTGTGCTCACCTGTGCTCACCTGTCCACCTCAAAAAAACCCTTAAAAATCCCCCAAAAAAACGCAAAAAATCCCTAAAAAATCGCCATAAACCCCAAAATTTTGGGGATTTTTTCTACCTGGGGGGATTCCTGTCCACCCTCACCTGTGCTCACCTGGACACACCTGGGACACACCTGGCCGCCCCAAAAAAACCTTAAAAAATCCAAAAAAATTTGCAAAAAATCCCAAAAAATTCACCATAAATCCGAAAAATTCGGGGATTTTTTTGGCTTTGGGTGTGGTCCCCGAGCGCCCTCACCTGAGGGCAGGTGTGCCGGGCACACCTGGGCACACCTGGCCATTCCAAAACCCTCAAAAAAATCCCAAAAAATCCCTAAAAATTCGCAATAAATCCCAAAAAATTCGGGGTTTTTTCTGCCTGGGGGGGTTCCCGTCCACCCTCACCTGAGGAGCTCACCTGTGCTCACCTGGGCACACCTGGCCACTCCATAACCACCAAAAAAATCACAAAAAATCCCTAAAAAATCCCTAAAAATCACCAAAAATTCACCATAAACCCCCAAAATTCGGGGATTTTTTGTTGGCCTGGGGTGTGTCCCGGATGCCCTCACCTGAGTCAGGTGCGCCGGGCAGGTGCGGGTGGCGCCCGGGCGGGGCCGGGGTGCAGACGCAGGGCGTGAAGCAGGCGCTGAACCCTTTCTGCGAGATCGCCCTGGAGGAGGCCGTGAGGCTGCGCGAGGCCGGCGCCGCCGGAGAGGTGATCGCGGCCAGCCTGGGCACCAAGGGGCAGCCAGGTGAGGCGCACCTGGGGACAGGTGAGGGTACCTGGGGGCACCTGGGGGCACACCTGGATACACCTGGGGGGGCAGCTGGGGATGGATCTGGGGAAAGCTGGAATACACCTGGGCACCTGGGGGCACCTGGGGGCACCTGGGGACACCTGGGGGGCAGCTGGGGGGAAACTGCAGCCAGCCTGGGCACCAAGGGCAGCCAGGTGAGCGCACCTGGGCACACCTGGGGGCAGCTGGGGGCACCTGGGATACACCTGGGGGCAGCTGGGGGCACCTGGGGAGAGCTGGGGATGCATCTGGATACACCTGGGGTACACCTGGATACACCTGGGCACACCTGGGGACACCTGGGGCACCTGGGGGGCAGGTGAGCGCACCTGGGCACACCTGGATACACCTGGGGGCAGCTGGGGACAGCTGGGCACACCTGGGGATGGATCTGGGGAAAGCTGGATACACCTGGGGACACACCTGGCACACCTGGGGGCAGCTGGGATACACCTGGGGGGGAAGCTGCGGCCAGCCTGGGCACCAAGGGCAGCCAGGTGAGCGCACCTGGGGCAGGTGAGGTATCTGGGGGGCAGCTGGGGGCAGCTGGGGATGGATCTGGGGAAAGCTGGACACACCTGGGCACACCTGGGATACACCTGGGGACACACCTGGGCACACCTGGGCACTCCTGGGGGCACCTGGATACAGCTGGGGGCACCTGGGCACACCTGAGGCACACCTGGGGAGAGCTGGGGATGCATCCGGGATACACCTGGGGTACACCTGGATACACCTGGGGACACCTGGGGGGCACCTGGGCACACCTGGGGGGAAGCTGCAGCCAGCCTGGGGCACCAAGGGCAGCCAGGTGAGTGCACCTGGGGGGCAGGTGAGGGCACCTGGGCACACCTGGGATGCTCTAAAAAATCCCTGGGTCATTTTCGGGTCAGTTTTTTTGGCAGATTTTGGGTTAATTTGGGTTAATTTGGGGCAGTTTTGGGGTCATTTTCGGGGCAGTTTTTGGTGGCAGATTTTGGGTTAATTTGGGGCAGTTCTGGGGCAGTTTTTTTTGGGTTATTTTTGGGTTATTTGGGGTCAGTTTTTTTTGGGCAGATTTTGGGCAATTTCCGGGCAGATTTTGGGTCATTTTTGGGGTCATTTTTTGGCAATTTGGAGCCAGTTTTTGGGCAGATTTTGGGGCAGTTTTTGGGTGATTTTTGGGCCATTTCGGGGGCAGATTTTTGGGTCATTTTGGGTCAGTTTTTTGGGCAGTTTTTGGGTCATTTTTGGGTCATTTCGGGTCCGTTTTTTTGGCAGATTTTGGGGCTGTTTTGGGCCATTTTTGGGCCGTTTCGGGTCAGTTTTTTGGGCAGATTTTGGGTCATTTTTGGGCCATTTTGGTCAGTTTTTTTGGGCAGTTTTTGGGTCATTTTTGGGCCATTTCGGGTCAGTTTTTTGGCCAGATTTCGGGGCTGTTTTGGGTCATTTTTGGGCAATTTTGGGCAGTTTTGGGGCAGATTTTGGGGCAGTTTTTGGGTTAATTTGGGGCAGTTTTGGGTCATTTTGGTCAGGTTTTTTTTGGCAGTTTTGGGGTTGTTTTTGGGCCATTTTTGGGGTAATTTCAGGTCAGTTTTTTGGGTAGATTTCGGGGCTGTTTTGGGTCATTTTTGGGCCATTTCGGATCAGTTATTTGGGCAGTTTTTGGGTCATTTTTGGGTCATTTTGGGTCCAGTTTTTTGGGCAGATTTTGGGTCATTTTTGGGTCATTTTGGGTCAGTTTTTTGGGCAGATTTCGGGGCTGTTTTGGGTCATTTTGGGCCATTTTGGGGTCAGTTTTTTGGCAGTTTTGGGGCTGTTTGGGTCATTTTGGGGCCATTTTGGGTCAGTTTTTTGGGAAGATTTGGGGGTGATTTTTGGGCCATTTCGGGGCAGATTTTTGGGTCATTTTTGGGTCAGTTTTTTGAGCAAATTTAGAGGCCGTTTTGGGTCATTTTTGGGCCATTTCGGGTCAGTTTTTTGGGCAGTTTTTGGGTCATTTTTGGGTCATTTTGGGCCATTTCGGGTCAGTTTTTTGGCAGTTTTTGGGTCATTTTGGGTCATTTTTGGGCCATCTTGGGTCAGTTTTTTGAGCAGATTTCGGGGCTGTTTTGGGTCATTTTTGGGTCATTTTTGGGCCGTTTCGGGGCAGTTTTTTGGGTCATTTTTGGGTCATTTTTGGGCCATTTTGGGTCAGATTTTTTTAGCAGATTTCGGGGCTGTTTTGGGCCATTTTTGGGCCATTTTGGGTCAGTTTTTTGGGCAGATTTCGGGGCCGTTTTGGGGTCATTTTTGGGCCATTTTGGGTCAGTTTTTTGGGCAGATTTTGGGTCATTTTTGGGCCATTTTTGGGCCATTTGGGGTCAGTTTTTTGAGCAGATTTCGGGCTATTTTGGGTCATTTTTGGGTCTTTTTGGGCCATTTTGGGTCAGGTTTTTAGGCAGATTTTGGGGCTGTTTTGGGTCATTTTGGGTCATTTTTGGGCCATTTCGGGTCAGTTATTTTGGCAGGTTTTGGGTCATTTTTGGGTCATTTTTGGGCCATTTCGGATCAGTTTTTTTTGGCAGTTTTTGGGTCATTTTTGGGTCATTTTTGGGCCATTTCGGATCAGTTTTTTGGGCAGATTTTGGGGCTGTTTTGGTCATTTTTGGGCATTTTTGGGCCAGTTTTGGGGCAGATTTTGGGTCAGTTTTTGGGTCATTTTTGGGCCATTTCAGGTCAGTTTTTTGGGCTGTTTTGGGTCATTTTTGGGTAATTTTTGGGTCATTTTGGGTCAGTTTTTTGGGCAGATTTTGGGTCATTTTTGGGTCATTTTTGGGCTATTTTGGGTCAGTTTTTTCGGCAGTTTTTGGGTCATTTTTGGGTCATTTTGGGTCATTTTTGGGCCGTTTTGAGTCAGTTTTTTGGGCAGTTTTTGGGGCTGTTTTGGGTCATTTTTGACGATTTTGGTCAGTTTTTGGGTCATTTTTGGGTCATTTTTGGGCCATTTCGGGTCAGTTTTTTGGCAGATTTTGGTCATTTTTGGGTCATTTTTGGGCCATTTCGGGTCAGTCTTTTGGCAGTTTTTGGGTCATTTTGGGTCATTTTTGGGCCGTTTTGAGTCAGTTTTTGGGCAGTTTTTTGGGGCAGATTTTGGGTCATTTTTGGGTCATTTTTGGGCAGTTTTGGGTCATTTTTGGGCCGTTTTGGGTCAGTTTTTTGGGCAGTTTTGGGTCATTTTTGGGCCTTTTGGGTCAGTTTTTTGGGCAGTTTTTTGGGTCATTTTTTGGGTCATTTTGGGCCATTCGGGTCAGTTTTTTGGGCAGATTTCGGGGCAGTTTTTGGGTCATTTTTGGTCATTTTTGGGCCGTTTTGGGTCAGTTTTTTGGGCAGATTTTGGGGCTGTTTTGGGTCATTTTGGGCCATTTCGGGTCAGTTTTTTTGGCAGTTTTTGGGTCATTTTTGGGCCATTTTGGGCAGGTTTTTTGGGCGAATTTTGGGCCATTTTTGGGTCATTTTTGGGTCATTTTGGGGCCATTTGGGTCAGTTTTTTGGGCAGATTTTGGGGGCAGTTTTTCGGCTATTTGAGGCAGTTTTGGGTCATTTTTGGTCAGGTTTTTTTGGCAGTTTTGGGGTCGTTTTTGGGGCTATTTCAGGGCAGTTTTTGGGTCATTTTGGGCCATTTTGGATCAGTTTTTTGGGCTGTTTTTGGTCATTTTTGGGCCATTTCGGGTCAGATTTTTTGGCAGATTTCGAGGCCGTTTTGGGTCATTTTTGGGCCATCTGGGTCAGTTTTTGCGCAGATTTCGGGGCCGTTTTGGGTCATTTTTTGGGCCATTTGGGGTCAGTTTTTGGGCCATTTCAGGTCAGTTTTTTGGGCAGATTTCAGGGCTGTTTTGGGTCATTTTGGGGCCATTTTGGGTCAGTTTTTTTGGCCAGATTTCGGGGCTGTTTTTGGGTCATTTTTGGGCCGTTTCGGTGTCAGTTTTTTTGTCAGTTTTTGGGTCATTTTTGGGTCATTTTTTGGGCCATTTCGGGTCAGTTTTTGGCAGATTTCGAGGCCGTTTGGGTCATTTTTGGGCCATTTCGGGTCAGTTTTTTGAGCAGATTTCGGGGCTGTTTTGGGCCATTTTTGGGTCATTTTTGGGTCATTTTTGGCCTCTTTTGGGCAGGTTTTTTGGGCAGATTTCGGGGCTGTTTTGGGGCCATTTTTGGGTCATTTTTGGGTCATTTTTGGGCCGTTTTGGGTCAGTTTTTTGGGCAGATTTCGGGGCTGTTTTGGGGTCATTTTTGGGCCGTTTTGGGTCAGTTTTTTGGGGCAGATTTCGGGGCTGTTTTGGGTCATTTTTGGGCCATTTCGGGTCAGTTTTTGGGTCATTTTTGGGTCAGTTTTGGGCAAATTTCGAGGCCGTTTTGGGTCATTTTTGGGTCATTTTTGGGCCATTTTGGGTCAGTTTTTGGGCAAATTTCGAGGCCGTTTTGGGTCATTTTGGTCATTTTTGGGGCCATTTTTGGGTCAGTTTTTGGGCAAATTTCGAGGCCGTTTTGGTCTATTTTTGGGTCATTTTTGGGCCTCTTTGAGGTCATGTTTTTTGGGCCATTTTGGGCCATTTCGGGTCAGTTTTTTTGGCTTGGCTTTTGGGTCATTTTGGGGGTCATTTTTTGGGCCATTTCGGGTCAGTTTTTGGGTCAGTTTGGGGGCCAGTTTTGGGCAGTTGGGCAGATTTGGGTGATTGTTGGGGTCATTTTTGGGCCGTTTCGTGTCAGTTTTTTGGCAGTTTTTGGGTCATTTTTGGGGTCATTTTTTGGGCCATTTTTGGTCAGTTTTTCACCGGGTTTTTTTTTAACCCTTTCCCCCCCAGAGACCCTGCGGACGGCGCTGGGCCATGGGCGCCGACCGGGCGGTGCTGGCCGAGGTGGGGGAGGGATCCCCACCGGGCCCCGGGAGGCGGCGACGGCGCTGGCGGCGCTGGTGGGGCGGCTGCAGCCTCACCTGGTGCTGCTGGCAAGCAGGTGAGCCCGGGGGGGGTGGGGGAGAGGGGGTGACATCTGTGGGGGGGTTTTGTTTGGGGGGTTTTTGTTTGGGGTTTTTTGGGGAGGTTTTGGGGGTTTTGGGGATTTTTGGGGATTTTTTGGGGGTTTGGTTTTTTTTGGGGATTTTTTGGGGATTTTTTGGGGATTTTTTGGGGATTTTTGGGGAGTTTTGTTTTTTGGGGTTTTTTGGGTTTTTTTGGGGGGTTTTTGTGGGGATGTTTTGTTTTTGTTGTGGGGGTAGGTTGTTGGGGGTTTTTTGGGTTTTTGTGGGGGATTTTTTTGGGGTTTTTTGGGATTTTTTGGGGATTTTTTGGGGATTGTTTGGGGATTTTTTAGGGGATTTTTTGGGGATTTTTTTGGGGGTTTTTTGGATTTTTGGGATTTTTGGGGGAGTTTTGGATTTTTTTGGGATTTTTGTGGATTTTTAGGGATTTTTTGGGTTTTGGGGTTTTTTTGGGGGTTTGTTTTGGGATTTTTGGGTTTTGGGGGGATTTTGGTTTGTGGGATTGTTGGGGTGATTGTTGGGATTTTGTGGGTGTTTTTTGGGGATTTTTGGGGTTTTTTTGGGGTGGGTTTGTGGGTGTTTTTGGTATTTTTTGGGGAGTTTTTGGGGTTGTTTGGGTGTTTGGTTTTGGGGATTTTGTGGGGAGTTTGGGGATTGATTTTTGGGTTTTGTGGGATTTTTTGGTTGTTAGATATTTTTGGTTTGGGGGGATTTTTAGGGATTTCTTTGGGGATTTTTGGGTGATTGCTTGGAATTTTATTTTGTATTTTTCCGGGTTTTTTTGAGATTTTTTTGGGAATTTTTTGAGATTTTTTTTTTGATTTCTGAGGGATTTTTTGGGGGCCCTTTTTGATTGTTTGAAGATTTTTTTGAGATTTTTGGGGGTTTTTGGGGGATTTTTTGGGGGGATTTTAAGGGATTTTTAGGGATTTTTTGGGGGTACTTTTGGGACATTTTCGGGTTTTTTTTTTTGGGACATTCTTTGGGATTGTTTGAAGATTTTTTTTGAGATTTTTAGGGATTTTTTAGGGGATTTTTTTTGGGATTTTTTGGAGATTTTTTAGGGGATTTTTGTGGGATTTTTTGGGGGATTTTGTGGAGATTTTTTTGGGGCACTTTTTAGGGGGATTTTTGGGGGATTTTTTTTGGGTACTTTTGGGACATTTTGGGGGGTTTTTTTTGGGGGATATTTTTTGGGGATGTTTGAAGATTTGTTTTTTTGAGATTTCTGGGGTTTTTTGGGGGGGATTTTTTGGGGATTTTTTGAGATTTTTTTAGGGACTTTTTTGGGAATTCTTTTTGGATTTTTAGGGATTTTTGGGGGATTTTTAAGGGATGTTTTGGGGATTTTTTGGGGATTTTTTTGAGATTTTTAGGGATTTTTAAGGGACTTTTTGGGGATTTTTCGGGTTTTTTTGGGACATTTTGGGCCCTTTCCCGGGATCCCCCTCTGTGCCCCCCCCCGTTCCCTTTGGAACCTTCTCGAACCCCCCCTCCCCCCCCCTCCCCTCCCCCCCCAGGCCATCGATGACGATTGCAACCAGACCGGGCAGCTCCTCGCCGCCATGTTGGACTGGCCGCAGGTAAGGCCGATCTATCCCACAATCCCTCACTGCTAACAGGGACGATATATCCCATCATGCACCGCCGCGGGGCACCACGGGATGCATTCCCCCCTTTCAGCCGCGCGCGGGGTGTGATGGGATATATTCACCCCTCTTCCGGTTGGCGGGGGATGACGGGATAGATCCGCCGCTTCCGGCGCGGGGCATTGTGGGATGTATCCCCCCGTTTACCGCGGGGGATGATGGGATATATTCACCCCCAAGGATTGCGAAGCTCCGGGAACTGGGGAGGCCCCGATTCTTACTGGGGAGGTTCCCAGTTCATACTGGGAGGCTCCCACTCCATACGCGGAGACTTCCGGTGCGGGGGATTGTGGGATTTATTCACCCCCGTTTACCGCGGTGGATTGTGGGATATATTCCCCCTCGAGTCGCTTAAGATGGCGGGCCAGCTCCACCACTTCCGGCGCGGTGGATTGTGGGATGTATCCCCCCCGTTTACCGCGGGGGATGACGGGATATATTCACCCCCAAGGATTGCGAAGCTCCGGGAACTGGGGAGGCCCCGATTCTTACTGGGGGGGGCTCCCAGTTCATACTGGGAGAATTCTCAGTTCATACTGGGAGGCTCCCACTCCATACGCGGAGACTTCCGGTGCGGGGGATTGTGGGATTTATTCACCCCCCGTTTACCGCGTGGGATGATGGGATATATTCCCCCTTAGAGGCGCGTAAGATGGCGGGCCAGCTCCACCACTTCCGGCGCGGGGCATTGTGGGATATATTCCCCGCTTACCGCGGGGGATGACGGGATATATTCCCCCTGGAGACGCGGGGGATTGTGGGATATATCCCCCTCCAAACGCGAGGGATGACGGGATATATCCCCCCTCAAAAATGATAAGAAATGACCAAAATTCCCAACTTTTGGCAACTGGGGCGGCTCCCAGTCCATACTGGGAGGTTCCCAGTTCATACTGGGAGGCTCCCGGTCCTTCCCCGTCCCCCCCCAGGGCTGTTTTTGCTCGCGGGTGGAGCTGGAGGCGGGCGCGGTGCGGGTGCAGCGGGAGGTGGACGGCGGCCTGGAGACGCTGCGGCTGCGGCTGCCGGCGGTGCTGACGGCGGATCTGCGGCTGAACGAGCCGCGCTACGCCACGCTGCCCAACATCATGGTGGGTGAGGCCCAAAATGACCGAAAATGACCTAAAAAGTGCCTAAAAATTACCTAAAAAATTACCTGAAAATTACCTAAAAATTCCCCCAAAAATTCCCCCAAAATTCCCTGAAAATTTCCCTAAAAATTCCCTAAAAATTCCCCCAAGAATTCCCAAAAAATCGCAAAAAAATCCCCAAAAAATCCCAAAAATTCCCCCAAAAAATCCCCCCCAAAATCCCCCCAAATATTCCGCAAAAATTCCTCAAAATTCCCCCGAAAATCCCCCCAAAAAATCGCAAAAAAATTCCCCAAAAACTCCCCCAAAAATTCCCCAAAAATTCCCCCAAAAATCACAAAAACAGCACCAAAAATCCCCCAAAAAATCGCCAAAAAATCCCCCAGAAAATCACAAAAAAGGCCAAACCCCCCCCCCCAAAATCATAGAAAAATCTCAAAAAATCCCCAAAAAATTCCCCAAAAAATCTCAAAAAAGGCCAAAAAATCACCAAAATTCCCCAAAAATTCCCCCCAAATTTCCCCCCAAAATTCCCCCAAAAATTCCCCCCAAAAATTCCCCAAAAATTTCCCTCCAAATTCACTTAAAATTCCCCCCAAAATCCCCCCAAAATTCCCCAAAAATTCCCCCAAATTCCCCCCAAAATTCCCCCCAAAAATTCCCCCCAAAATTCCCCCCCAAATTCCCTAAAAAATCCCCCAAAATCCCCAAAAAATCCCCCAAAAAACCTCAAAAAATCCCCAAAAAATCTTTAAAAAATCCCCCAAAAATCCTCAAAAATCCCTGAAAAATCCCCCCAAAATCCTCCAAAAATCCAAAAAAAAAACCAAAAAATCCACAAAAAGTCCCAAAAAATCCCCAAAAAACCCCAAAAATCCCCAAAAAATCCCCAAAAATCCCCCAAAACCCCCAAAAAATCCCCAAAAATCCCCAAAAAATCCCCCCCAAAAACCCCCCAAAAACCCCCAAAAACCCCCCAAAAAATCCAACCCCCCCCAAATATTTCGGACCCTTCCAGAAAGCCAAGAAGAAGCCTCTGGAGGTGATCCCGGCGGCCGAGCTGGGCGTGGCCGCCGGCCCCGCCCGCCTGAAGGTGCTGCAGGTGCAGGAGCCGCCGGCGCGCGCGGGCGGGGAGAAGGTGGAGAGCGTCGAGGCCTTGGTGGAGAAACTGAGGCACAGCGGCCGCATCTGAGCCCTCCCAGTGCCTCCCAGTATGGCCCCAGTGCCTCCCAGTTTGGCCCAGTTCGGCCCCAGTGCCTTCCCAGTTCGGCCAAAGGCCGGACCAGTAAGAAATGGTTCGTTCCAGTTTGGGTGCTGTGGAGTTTTTAATGGGTTCCCAGTTCGTCCCAGTTTGGCCCAGTTTGTCCCAGTTTGGCCCAGTTCATCCCAATTCATCCCAGTTTGTCCCAGTTCATTTGAGTCCCTCCCAGTTCATCCCAGTCCCTCCCAGTTTGTCCCAGTTCCCTCCCAGTTCTCCTCAATGAGCTCCCAATGTCTCCACCTGGTGGCCAATTTGGGAGCTGCAGCTCCCTCCCAGTTCATCCCAGTTCATCCCAGTTTGTCCCAGTTCATCTGAGTCCCTCCCAGTTTGGCCCCAGTGCCTCCCAGTTTGGCCCAGTTCGGCCCCCCAGTGCCTTCCCAGTTCGGCCAAAGGCCGGACCAGTAAGAAATGGTTCGTTCCAGTTTGGGTGCTGTGGAGTTTTTAATGGGGTCCCGGTTTGTCCCAGTTTGGCCCAGTTCATCCCAGTTCATCCCAGTTTGGCCCAGTTCGTCCCAGTCCATCCCAGTCCATCCCAGTTCATCCCAGTTTGTCCCAGTTCCTTCCCAGTTCCCTTCAATGAGCTCCCAATGTCTCCACCTGGTGGCCAATTTGGGAACTGCAGCTCCCTCCCAGTTCATCCCAGTTCATCCCAGTTCATCTGAGCCCTCCCAGTGCCTCCCAGTTTGGCCCCAGTGCCTCCCAGTTCGGCCCCAGTGCCTCCCAGTTCGGCCCAGTTCGGCCCCCCAGTGCCTTCCCAGTTCGGCCAAAGGCCGGACCAGTAAGAAATGGTTCGTTCCAGTTTGGGTGCTGTGGAGTTTTTAATGGGGTCCCGGTTCGTCCCAGTCTGTCCCAGTCTGTCCCAGTTTGGCCCAGTTCGTCCCAGTTTGGCCCAGTTTGGCCCAGTTCATCCCAGTTCATCTGAGTCCCTCCCAGTTCATCCCAGTCCCTCCCAGTTCATCCCAGTCCCTCCCAGTTCCCCTGAATGAACTCCCAATGTCTCCACCTGGTGGCCAATTTGGGAACTGCAGCTCCCTCCCAGTTCATCCCAGTTCATCCCAGTTCATCTGAGTCCCTCCCAGTTTGGCCCCAGTGCCTCCCAGTATGGCCCCAGTGCCTCCCAGTTTGGCCCAGTTCGGCCCCAGTGCCTTCCCAGTTCGGCCAAAGGCCGGACCAGTAAGAAATGGTTCGTTCCAGTTCGGTGCTGTGGAGTTTTTAATGGGGTCCCGGTTTGTCCCAGTTTGTCCCAGTTCCTCCAAATTCCCTCCCAGTTCATCCCAGTCCCTCCCAGTTTGGCCCAGTTCGTCCCAGTCCCTCCCAGTTTGGCCCAGTTCATCCCAGTTTGGCCCAGTTCCCTCCCAGTTCCCCTCAATGAGCTCCCAATGTCTCCACCTGGTGGCCATTTTGGGAACTGCAGCGCCCTCCCAGTCCGTCCCAGTTCATCCCAGTTCATCCCAGTTCATCTGAGTCCCTCCCAGTTTGGCCCAGTTCGGCCCCCCAGTGCCTCCCAGTTTGGCCCAGTTTGGCCCCAGTGCCTCCCAGTTTGGCCCAGTTCGGCCCCAGTGCCTTCCCAGTTCGGCCAAAGGCCGGACCAGTAAGAAATGGTTCGTTCCAGTTTGGGTGCTGTGGAGTTTTTAATGGGGTCCCAGTCTGTCCCAGTTCATCCCAGTTCCTCCAAATCTCCTCCCAGTTCATCCCAGTCCGTCCCAGTTCATCCCAGTCCCTCCCAGTTTGTCCCAGTTCCCTCCCAGTTCCCTTCAATGAGCTCCCAATGTCTCCACCTGGTGGCCAATTTGGGAGCTGCAGTTCCCTCCCAGTTCATCCCAGTTTGTCCCAGTTCATCTGAGTCCCTCCCAGTTTGGCCCCAGTGCCTCCCAGTTCGGCCCCAGTGCCTCCCAGTTTGGCCCAGTTTGGCCCCAGTGCCTTCCCAGTTCGGCCAAAGGCCGGACCAGTAAGAAATGGTTCGTTCCAGTTGGGTGCTGTGGAGTTTTTTAATGGGGTCCCAGTTTGTCCCAGTTCCTCCAAATCCCCTCCCAGTTCATCCCAGTTCGTCCCAGTTCGTCCCAGTTCGTCCCAGTTCATCCCAGTCCCTCCAAATCCCCTCCCAGTTCATCCCAGTCCCTCCCAGTTCGTTCCAGTTCCCCTCAATGAGCTCCCAATGTCTCCACCTGGTGGCCAATTTGGGAGCTGCAGTTCCCTCCCAGTTCGTCCCAGTTCAAACCAGTTCATCCCAGTTTATCCCAGTTTGTCCCGTTCATCCCAGTCCGTCCCAGTTTGGCCCAGTTCATCCCAGTCCATCCCAGTTTGTCCCAGTCCATCCCAGTTTGTCCCAGTTCCCCTCAATGAGCTCCCAATGTCTCCACCTGGTGGCCACTTTGGGAACTGCAGCTCCCTCCCAGTTCATCCCAGTTCATCCCAGTTCATCCCAGTTCATCTGAGTCCCTCCCAGTTTGGCCCCAGTGCCTCCCAGTTTGGCCCAGTTCGGCCCCAGTGCCTTCCCAGTTCAGCCAAAGGCCGGACCAGTAAGAAATGGTTCGTTCCAGTTTGGGTGCTGTGGAGTTTTTTAATGGGTTCCCAGTTTGTCCCAGTTTGTCCCAGTTCGTCCCAGTTTGGCCCAGTTCGTCCCAGTTCGTCCCAGTTTGGCCCAGTTCATCCCAGTCCATCCCAGTTTGGCCCAGTTCGTCCCAGTTCCCCTCAATGAGCTCCCAATGTCTCCACCTGGTGGCCAATTTGGGAACTGCAGCTCCCTCCCAGTTCATCCCAGTTCATCCCAGTCCCTCCCAGTCCCTCCCAGTTCCTCCCAGTTCATCCCAGTCCCTCCCAGTCCCTCCCAGTTCATCCCAGTCCCTCCCAGTTTGTCCCAGTCCCTCCCAGTTTGTCCCAGTTCATCCCAGTGCCTTCCCCCCACCCCAATAAAGGCGTGACCACTCAATGACGTCATCGCGCACGCGGAGGGCGTGGCTTAAGGAGGCGGGGCCACACCCTGCCCCAATTTTACTGGGTTTGGCTGCGGGTGGGTTCCCAGTATAAACCAGTTTGGCCCCGCAGGGCCTCCCAGTTTGTCCCAGTTCGGCGCCAGGCTGTCCCAGTATAACCCAGCGGCTCCCAGTTCAGACCCTCGGGGGGTCCCAGTACGACTCAGTCCGGCCCCGAGGCATTCCGGTCCGTCCCAACACCATCCAGCGGCTCCCAGTTTGTCCCAGTTCTCTCCCAGTCCGTCCCAGTTTGTCCCAGTTTGTCCCAGTTCATCCCGCGGCCTCCGCCGCGGCGGCCCCGCGTTGCCCAGCAACGCCCCGCCCCGCCCCCTCCCGCTGCTGCCAATCAACCGCCTCGCCCAATCAGCGCTGAGCACCGCGCCGTCCGCATGGGCGGGGCTACGGCTGACCGACAGCGCCTTGCACCAATGAGAAGCGCCGAAGGTCGGTCTCCGACCAATCAGCGCGGCGGAAGCCCTGCAGGAGCGAGGCGGGCGGCCCCGTACGGCCCCTCAGAGCCGGGGCGGCGGCGGCAGCGGCGGCGAAGATGGCGGCGGCGGACGGCGACGATTCGCTTTACCCGATCGCGGTGCTCATCGACGAGCTCCGCAACGAGGACGTGCAGGTAACGCCGCCGGGGCTTCGCCGCCATCTTTCCCTCGGGGGCTTTTCCGCGGTCTCGGCGCCTTTCTGGGGCCTCGGCCGCTATCGCCCGCTGGCCGCGGGCCGGTTGCTGCTGGTCGCCATGAGACGGCCGCGCTGATTGGTTGAGGGGGCCGGCTCCCCTCAGGCGCGGGCGAATGGGAGGCGGCGTTACATGCGTGGGGCAGTTGTGGTCGCCGCGGTGCGTTCGGTGAGAGGCGCGCTCTGATTGGCTGGCGGGTGGCTTCGGTGTTGTTAGGCGCGCTCTGATTGGTCCGTAGCGCGCTGAGGGGCGTGGGGGGGAGAATCCACCCCGCCCGCCGCAGCGCCCCCTAGCGGCGGGGCAGCCTCCTCGTCGCCGCCAATGGCAGCGCGAGGCCCAGGCAGCGCCGCTCGCCATTGGCCGCCGCCACCGCGGGCGGGCTTCGGCTTCACCAATCAGGGAGCTCCTCTCTTCCGCGGGGCCTGTGCGGCGCCGTGAGACGCCGCTCCCGATTGGCCGCGTCGCTTGTGGGCGGGGCTTACTCCGTGAGGGGAGCGATTCCCGCCGCTTCTCCGCCAAATTTTCCCCCAAAATTTCCCCAAATTTTCCCCTTTTTTCCCTCCCCCAGCTCCGGCTGAACAGCATCAAGAAGCTCTCGACCATCGCGCTGGCGCTGGGCGTGGAGCGAACCCGCAGCGAGCTCCTCCCTTTCCTCACCGGTACCTGCAGGAGGGGGGGGCGTGGGGGGGGCGGGGGCGCCAAAATTTGGGGGAAAATCCCAAAAAATCTCCAAAAAAATCCGGGTGGGACCGAAATTCCCTAAAAAAATCGAAATTCCCCCCAAAAAATCCACCCGGTGGGCTGTTGGGTGTGGAGTGGGCGGGTTTTTTTGAGGGGGTGGGGTTTGGGGGGTGATTGACGGGTGTGGGCGGGGCCAGGTGAGTGACAGGTGTGTTACCTGTGCTGTCCCAGACACCATTTACGATGAGGACGAGGTGCTGCTGGCGCTGGCCGAGCAGCTCGGCACCTTCACCGCCCTGGTGGGAGGACCCGAGTTCGTGCACTGCCTGCTGGTAGGAGCCCCAAAAAATTCACCTGGGGGGTCAAAAACACACCTGGGGAGGGTAAAAACGCACCTGGGGAGGGCAAAAACGCACCTGGGGGGGCCAAAAATGCACCTGGGAGAGCAAATATGCACCTGGGGAGGGCAAAAACGCACCTGGGGGGGCCAAAATGCATCTGGGAGGGCCAAAAACGCACCTGGGGAGGGCAAAAATGTACCTGGGGAGGGTAAAAACGCACCTGGGGAGGGCAAAAATGCACCTGGGGGGGCAAAAACACACCTGGGGAGGGCAAAAATGCACCTGGGGGGGCCAAAAATGCACCTGGGAGGGCAAAAATGCACCTGGGGAGGGCAAAAATGCACCTGGGGAGGGCAAAAACGCACCTGGGGAGGGCGAAAATGCACCTGGGGAGGGGAAAAATGCACCTGGGGAGGGCAAAAACGCACCTGGGGGGGCCAAAAATGCACCTGGGAGGGCGAAAATGCACCTGGGAGGGCGAAAATGCACCTGGGGAGGGCAAAAATGCACCTGGGGGGGCCAAAAATGCACCTGGGGAGGGCAAAAATGTACCTGGGGGGGGCAAAAATGCACCTGGGGAGGGCAAAAACGCACCTGGGGAGGGCAAAAATGCACCTGGGAGGGCAAAAAAGCACCTGGGAGGGGCAAAAATGCACCTGGGGGGGCAAAAACGCACCTGGGAGGGCAAAAAGGCACCTGGGGAGGGTAAAAATGCACCTGGGGAGGGCAAAAATGCACCTGGGGAGGGTAAAAATGCACCTGGGGAGGGCAAAAACGCACCTGGGGAGGGTAAAAACGCACCTGGGAGGGCAAAAATGCACCTGGGGAGGGCAAAAACGCACCTGGGGGCCCAAAAATGCATCTGGGGAGGGCAAAAATGCACCTGGGGGGGCCAAAAACGCACCTGGGGGGGCCAAAAATGCACCTGGGGGGGCAAAAATGCACCTGGGGAGGGCAAAAATGCACCTGGGGAGGGCAAAAACGCACCTGGGGGGGTCAAAAACACACCTGGGAGAGCAAAAATGCACCTGGGAGGGCAAAAACACACCTGGGAGGGCAAAAATGCACCTGGGGAGGGCAAAAACTCACCTGGGGGGGCAAAAACGCACCTGTGGGGGTCAAAAATGCGCCTGGGGAGGGCAAAAATGTACCTGGGGGGGGCAAAAACGCACCTGGGGAGGGCAAAAATGCACCTGGGGAGGGCAAAAATGCACCTGGGGGGTCAAAAACGCACCTGGGGAGGGCAAAAACGCACCTGGGGAGGGCAAAAACGCACCTGGGGGGGCCAAAAACGCACCTGGGGAGGGCAAAAATGTACCTGGGGGGGGCAAAAATGCACCTGGGGGGGCCAAAAATGCACCTGGGGAGGGCAAAAACTCACCTGGGGAGGGCAAAAAAGCACCTGGGGAGGGCAAAAATGCACCTGGGAGGGGCTGAAACACACCTGGGGGCCTCAAAGCTCCATCGTGTGTCCATCCTACACCTTGTGTCCGTTTGTCTGTCCCCAAAAAATATCCCCAAAAAAAGTCCCCCAAAAATCCCCAAAAATAATAAAAAAAATTCCCAAAAATTGCCCCAAAAAATCTCCCAAGAAATCCCCGAAAAATCCCCCAAAAAATCCAAAAAACTCCCCAAAAAATCCAAAGAAGTCCCTAAAAAAATCCCACAAAAATGCCCAAAAATTCCTTGAAAAATCCCAAGAAAAATCCCCCAAAATTCCTTTAAAAATCCCCAAGAATTCCCAAAAATTCCTTAAAAAATCCCCAAAAAATTGCCAAAAAAATTCCCGGCGTCCATCTATCCATCCCCAAAAAATCCAAAAAAAAAATCCAAAAAACCCCAAAAAATCAAAAAAAAATCCCCAAAAAAATCCAAAAAAAAATTTTAAAAAAATCTGATGAAAGTGCCCAAAAATTCCTGAAAAAATCCCCAAAAAATCCCTAAAGATTCCCCAAAGTTTCTTAAAAAATCCCAAAAAAATCCCCAAACATTCCTTAAAAAAACTCCAAAAAATCCCAAAAAATTCCTTAAAAATCCCCAAAAAATCCCTGGTGTCCATCTGTCCATCCCACATCCCTCTGACCACCCAGTGTCCATCTGTCCATCCCCAAAAAAATCCAAAAAAAAAATCCAAAAAAACCCCAAAAATGAAAAAAAAAATTTCCCAAAAATTCCTTAAAAAACCCCAAAAAAATTTCTTTAAAAATCCCCCAAAACTTTCTTAAAAATCTTTTTAAAATCCCAAAAAAATCCCTAAAAATTCCTTTTAAAATCCCCAAAAAATCCCCAAAAATCCCCCAAAAATCTCTGAAAAATCCCTGAAAAATCTCTGAAAAATCCCCAAAAAATCCCAAAAAAACCCCCGGTGTCCATCTGTCCATCCCACTTCCCTCTGACCACCTGGTGTCCATCCCATGTCCTTCTGACCACCTGGTGTCCATCTGTCCATCCCCCAAAAAAATCCAAAAAACCCCCAAAAAACCCCTAAAAACCCCCAAAAATCCCCCCAAAAATCCCAAAAATATCCTCTGGTGTCCATCTGTCCATCCCACATCCTTCTGACCACGCTGTGTCCATCTGACCACCCGGTGTCCATCTGTCCATCCCACATCCCTCTGACCACCTGGTGTCCATCTGTCCATCCCACGTCCTTCTGACCACCCTGTGTCCATCTGTCCATCCCACGTCCTCCTGACCACCTGGTGTCCATCTGTCCATCCCACATCCTTCTGACCACCTGGTGTCCATCTGTCCATCCCACGTCCTTCTGACCACCCTGTGTCCATCTGTCCATCCCACGTCCTCCTGACCACCTGGTGTCCATCTGTCCATCCCACATCCTTCTGACCACCTGGTGTCCATCTGTCCATCCCACGTCCTTCTGACCACCCTGTGTCCATCTGTCCATCCCACATCCTTCTGACCACCCGGTGTCCATCTGTCCATCTCCCATCCCTCTGACCACTTGGTGTCCATCCCACGTCCATCTGTCCACCTGGTGTCCATCCCACGTCCTCCTGACCACCCTGTGTCCATCTGTCCATCCCACGTCCTCCTGACCACCCTGTGTCCATCTGTCCATCCCACGTCCTCCTGACCACCCGGTGTCCATCTGTCCATCCCACATTCCTCTGACCACTTGGTGTCCATCTGTCCATCCCACATCCCTCTGACCACCCGGTGTCCATCTGTCCATCACACATCCCTCTGACCACCTGGTGTCCATCCCACGTCCTCCTGACCACCTGGTGTCCATCTGTCCATCCCACATCCTTCTGACCACCCGGTGTCCATCTGTCCATCCCACATTCCTCTGACCACCCGGTGTCCATCTGACCACCTGGTGTCCATCCCACATCCCTCTGACCACCTGGTGTCCATCCCACATCCTTCTGACCACCCTGTGTCCATCTGTCCATCCCACATCCCTCTGACCACGCTGTGTCCATCTGACCACCCGGTGTCCATCCCACGTCCTCCCGACCACCTGGTGTCCATCTGTCCATCCCACGTCCTTCTGACCACCTGGTGTCCATCTGTCCATCCCACGTCCTTCTGACCACCTGGTGTCCATCTGTCCATCCCACGTCCTCCTGACCACCTGGTGTCCATCTGTCCATCCCACTTCCCTCTGACCACCTGGTGTCCATCCCACGTCCTTCTGACCACCTGGTGTCCGTCTGTCCATCCCACGTCCTTCTGACCACCTGGTGTCCGTCTGTCCATCCCACGTCCTCCTGACCACCCGGTGTCCATCTGACCAACTTATGTCCATCTGTCCATCCCATGTCCTTCTGACCACCCGGTGTCCATCTGTCCATCCCACGTCCTTCTGACCACCCTGTGTCCATCTGACCACCTTATGTCCATCTGTCCATCCCACGTCCTTCTGACCACCCTGTGTCCATCTGACCACCCGGTGTCCATCTGTCCATCCCACGTCCTTCTGACCACCTGGTGTCCATCCCACGTCCCTCTGACCACCCGGTGTCCATCCCACGTCCTTCTGACCACCCGGTGTCCATCTGTCCACCTGGTGTCCATCCCACATCCTTCTGACCACCTGGTGTCCATCTGACCAACTTGTGTCCATCTGTCCATCCCACATCCCTCTGACCACGCTGTGTCCATCTGTCCACCTGGTGTCCATCCCACGTCCTTCTGACCACGCTGTGTCCATCTGACCAACTTGTGTCCATCTGTCCATCCCACATCCCTCTGACCACCTGGTGTCCATCTGTCCATCCGACGTCCTTCTGACCACCCGGTGTCCGTCTGACCACCCGGTGTCCATCCCATGTCCCTCTGACCTGGTGTCCATCCCACGTCCTCCTGACCTCCCGGTGTCCATCTGTCCATCCCACATCCCTCTGACCACCCGGTGTCCATCTGTCCATCCCACATCCCTCTGACCACCCGGTGTCCATCTGTCCATCCCACATCCTTCTGACCACCCGGTGTCCATCCCACGTCCTCCTGACCGCCCGGTGTCCATCTGTCCGTCCCGGCAGCCGCCCCTGGAGAGCCTGGCCACGGTGGAGGAGACGGTGGTGCGGGACAAGGCGGTGGAGTCTCTGCGCGCCGTGTCCCACGAGCACTCCCCGCCAGACCTGGAGGGTCACTTCGTGCCGCTGGTCAAGCGCCTGGCCGGCGGCGACTGGTTCACCTCGCGCACCTCGGCCTGCGGCCTCTTCAGCGTCTGCTACCCACGCGTGTCCAGTCCGGTCAAGGCTGAGCTGAGACAGTGAGTGACCGCTGGGGACACCAGGGTGGGACACCGGGGTGGGAGGTCATTGAGGTGGGTGTGGAGTCACTGGGTTGGGTTTGAGGTCATTGGGTTGGGTGTGGGGTCATTGAGGTGGGTGTGGGGTCATTGAGGTGGCCACAAAGTCATTGAGATGGGTTTGAGGTCATTGAGATGACCACAGGGTCATTGAGGTAGGTGTGGGGTCACTGAGTTGGGTGTGGGGTCATTGAGGTGGCCACAAAGTCATTGAGGTGACCACAAGTCGTTGAGATGGGTTTGAGGTCATTGAGAAGAGTTTGAGGTCATTGAGATGGGTTTGAGGTCATTGAGGTGACCACAAGGTCATTGAGATAGGTTTGAGGTCGTTGAGATGACCACAGGGTCACTGAGTTGGGTGTGGGGTCATTGAGATGACCACAAGGTCAGTGAGATGGTCATTGGGTCATTGAGGTGGGTTTGAGGTCATTGAGTTGGGTTTGAGGTCATTGAGATGACCACAAGGTCACTGAGGTGGCCACAAGATCATTGAGGTGGTCACTGGGTCAGTGAGATGGCTGTGGGGTCACTGAGATGACCATTGGGTCATTGAGGTGGGTGTGGGGTCACTGAGGTGACCACAAGGTCATTGAGATGGCCACAAGGTCATTGAGATGACCATTGGGTCATTGAGTTGGGTTTGAGGTCATTGAGATGACCACAGGTCAGTGAGGTGGGTGTGAGGTCATTGAGATGACCACAGGGTCACCAACCCATCCCCAGGGTCACTGAGATGACCACAGGTCAGTGAGGTGGGTGTGGGGTCATTGAGATGACCACAGGGTCAGTGAGGTGGGTGTGGGGTCACTGAGGTCACCCCGGGGTCACTGAGGTGGTCACTGGTTCACCTCGCGCACCTCGGCCTGCGGCCTCTTCAGCGTCTGCTACCCACGAGTGTCCAGTCCCGTCAAGGCCGAGCTGAGACAGTGAGTGACCGCTGGGGTGGGGTCATTGGGGTCACCACAGGGTCATTGAGGTGGGTGTGAGGTCATTGGGTTGGGTTTGAGGTCATTGGGTTGGGTGTGGGGTCATTGAGATGGGCTTGAGGTCATTGAGATGGGTTTGAGGTCGTTGAGATGACCACAAAGTCATTGAGGTGGGTGTGGGGTCATTGAGATGACCCCAGGGTCATTGAGGTGGGCTTGAGGTCATTGAGGTGGGCTTGAGGTCATTGAGGTGACCACAAGGTCATTGAGGTGACCACAGGGTCATTGAGATGGGTGTGGGGTCACTGAGTTGGGTGTGGGGTCATTGAGGTGACCACAAGGTCATTGAGGTGGGTTTGAGGTCGTTGAGGTGACCACAAGGTCATGGAGATGGTCATCGGGTCATTGAGATGGTCATTGGGTCATTGAGTTGGGTGTGGGGTCATTGAGGTGACCACAAAGTCATTGAGGTGACTACAAGGTCATTGAGGTGACCACAAGGTCATTGAGGTGACCACAGGGTCATTGAGTTGGGTTTGAGGTCATTGAGATGGGTTTGAGGTCACTGAGTTGGGTGTGGGGTCATTGAGATGGCCACAGGGTCAGTGAGGTGGGTGTGGGGTCATTGAGGTGACCACAAGGTCAGTGAGATTGTCATCGGGTCATTGAGGTGGGTTTGAGGTCAGGGAGATGGGTGTGAGGTCACTGAGATGACCACAAGGTCATTGAGGTGGGTGTGGGGTCATTGAGATGGGTTTGAGGTCATTGAGGTGGGTGCTTGAGGTCATTGAGGTGACCACAAGGTCATTGAGATGAGTTTGAGGTCATTGAGATGGGTGTGGGGTCATTGAGATGACCACAAAGTCATTGAGGTGGGTTTGAGGTCATTGAGATGACCACTAGATCACTGAGATGACCTCACTGAGATGACCTCACTGAGATGACCACAAGGTCACTGAGGTGGCCACAAGATCATTGAGGTGGTCACTGGGTCAGTGAGATGGCTGTGGGGTCACTAAGATGACCATTGGGTCATTGAGTTGGGTTTGAGGTCATTGAGATAACCACAGGTCAGTGAGATGGCTGTGGGGTCACTGAGATGACCATTGGGTCATTGAGATGGGTTTGAGGTCACTGAGGTGGGTGTGGGGTCACTGAGGTCACCCCGGGGTCACTGAGGTGGTCACTGGTTCACCTCGCGCACCTCGGCCTGCGGCCTCTTCAGCGTCTGCTACCCACGAGTGTCCAGTCCCGTCAAGGCCGAGCTGAGACAGTGAGTGACCGCTGGGGACACCGGGGTGGGGAGGTGGCCACAGGGTCATTGAGATGGGTGTGGGGTCATTGGGTTGGGTTTGAGGTCATTGAGGTGGGTTTGAGGTCATTGAGGTGGGTTTGAGGTCATTGAGGTGGGTGTGGGGTCGTTGAGGTGACCACAAAGTCATTGAGGTGACCACAAGGTCATTGAGATGACCCCAGGGTCATTGAGATGGGTTTGAGGTCATTGAGGTGGGTTTGAGGTCATTGAGGTGGGTGTGGGGTCGTTGAGGTGACCACAAAGTCATTGAGGTGACCACAAGGTCATTGAGGTGGCCACAAGGTCATGGAGAGGGGTGTGAGGTCATTGAGGTGACCACAAGGTCAGTGAGATGGTCACTGGGTCATTGAGATGGGTGTGGGGTCATTGAGGTGGGTGTGGGGTCGTTGAGGTGACCACAAGGTCATGGAGAGGGGTTTGAGGTCATTGAGGTGGCCACAAAGTCATTGAGGTGACCACAGGGTCATTGAGATGAGTTTGAGGTCATTGGGTTGGGTTTGAGGTCATTGAGGTGGCCACAAGGTCATGGAGAGGGGTTTGAGGTCATTGAGATGGGTGTGGGGTCGTTGAGATGCCCACAAGGTCGGTGAGATGGTCACTGGGTCAGTTAGGTGGGTTTGAGGTCACTGAGATGACCACAAGGTCATTGAGGTGGATGTGGGGTCACTGAGATGACCACAGGGTCATTGAGATGGGTTTGAGGTCAGTGAGATGGGTTTGAGGTCATTGAGATGACCACAGGGTCATTGAGGTGGGTGTGGGGTCATTGAGATGACCACAAGGTCAGTGAGATGGTCATCGGGTCAGTTAGGTGGGTTTAAGGTCATTGAGATGACCACAGGTCAGTGAGGTGGGTGTGAGGTCATTGAGGTGACCACGGGGTCACCAACCCATCCCCAGGGTCACTCAGGTGACCACGGCTCAGTCAGGTGGCCCTGAGGTCACTCAGGTGACCCTCGTGGTGGCCCTGAGGTCACTGAGGTCACTGAGGTGACCCCGGCCTCGCTGACCCATGCCAGGTGTATCCAGGTGACCCCCAGGTGACCCCCAGGAGTAGCCAGGCAATCCTTGGGTGAGCTCAGGTGTGCCCAGGTGTATCCAGGTGAGCTCTAGGTGTGCCCAGGTGAATGCAGGTGTATGCAGGTGACCCCTAGCCGGATCCAGGTGTATCCAGGTGTGCCCAGGTGTATCCAGGTGATCCCTAGCTGGGCCCAGGTGAGCCCAGGTGTATCCAGGTGACCTCTAGGTGCATCCAGGTGATCCCTAGGTGAATCCAGGTGTATGCAGGTGACTTCTAGCCGGATCCAGGTGTATCCAGGTGTGCTCAGGTGTATCCAGGTACATCCAGGTGATCCCTAGGTGAATGCAGGTGTATGCAGGTGATCCCAAGCTGGGCCCAGGTGAGCCCAGGTGTATCCAGGTGCATCCAGGTGATCCCTAGGTGAATGCAGGTGCATGCAGGTGACCCCTAGCTGGGCCCAGGTGAGCCCAGGTGTATCCAGGTGCATCCAGGTGATCCCTAGGTGAATGCAGGTGCATGCAGGTGACCCCTAGCTGGGCCCAGGTGAGCCCAGGTGTATCCAGGTGCATCCAGGTGATCCCTAGGTGAATGCAGGTGCATGCAGGTGACCCCTAGCTGGGCCCAGGTGTGCCCAGGTGTATCCAGGTGTATCCAGGTGTATCCAGGTGATGCCTAGGTGTATCCAGGTGTATCCAGGTGTATCCACGTGATGCCTAGGTGTATCCAGGTGTATCCAGGTGTGCCCAGGTGTATCCACGTGACCTCTAGGTGCATCCAGGTGATGCATAGGTGAATGCAGGTGTATCCAGGTGATCCCTAGCTGGGCCCAGGTGAGCGCAGATGTATCCAGGTGTGCCCAGGTGTATCCAGATGTATCCAGGTGTATCCAGGTGACCTCTAGCTGGATCCAGGTGTATCCAGGTGATCCCTAGCTGGGCCCAGGTGTGCCCAGGTGTATCCAGGTGACCTCTAGGTGCATCCAGGTGATCCCTAGGTGAATGCAGGTGTATTCAGGTGACCCCTAGCTGGATTCAGGTGTATCCAGGTGTACCCAGGTGTGCCCAGGTGTATCCAGGTGATCCCTAGGTGAATGCAGGTGACCCCTAGCTGGGCCTGGTTGTGCCCAGGTGCATCCAGGTGCATCCAGGTGCATCCAGGTGTATCCAGGTGCATCCAGGTGCATCCAGGTGTATCCAGGTGTATCCAGATGTATCCAGGTGTATCCAGGTGACCTCTAGCTGGATCCAGGTGTACCCAGGTGTGCCCAGATGTATCCAGGTGACCTCTAGGTGCATCCAGGTGATGCGTAGGTGTATCCAGGTGTATCCAGGTGTATCCAGGTGTATCCAGGTGAGCCCAGGTGTATCCAGGTGTATCCAGGTACATCCAGGTGATCCCTAGGTGAATGCAGGTGTATGCAGGTGATCCCAAGCTGGGCCCAGGTGAGCCCAGGTGTATCCAGGTGTATCCAGGTGTGCCCAGGTGTATCCAGGTGACCTCTAGGTACATCCAGGTGATCATTAGGTGTATGCAGGTGTATCTAGGTGCATCCAGGTGTGCCGAGGTGTGCCCAGGTGTATCCAGGTGACCTCTAGGTACATCCAGGTGATGCCTAGGTGTATCCAGGTGTTCTTTAGGTGAATGCAGGTGTATGCAGGTGACCCCTAGCCGGATCCAGGTGTATCCAGGTGTATCCAGGTGACCTCTAGGTGCATCCAGGTGATGCGTAGGTGAATCCAGGTGTATCCAGGTGACCTCTAGCTGGATCCAGGTGCATCCAGGTGATGCCCAGGTGAATCCAGGTGTATGCAGGTGACTTTTAGCTGGATCCAGGTGCATCCAGGTGTACCCAGGTGTATCCAGGTGTATCCAGGTGACCTCTAGCTGGATCCAGGTGTATCCACGTGATGCCCGGGTGTACCCAGGTGTGCCCAGGTAAACCCAGGTGTGTCTCACCTGTCCGCAGGTACTTCCGGAACCTGTGCTCGGACGACACGCCCATGGTGCGCCGCGCCGCCGCCTCCAAGCTGGGCGAGTTCGCCAAGGTGCTGGAGCTGGAGCACGTCAAGAGCGAGATCATCCCCATGTTCTCCAACCTGGCCTCCGACGAGCAGGTGAGCGCACCTGGGCACACCTGGGGGGCACCTGGGGGCAGCTGGGGGCACTTGGGACACACCTGGCCGCACCTGGGGGCACCTGGGGGGCACTTGGGACACACCTGGGCGCACCTGGGCGGCGCCTGGGGGGCAGCTGGGGGCAGTTGGGGGCACTTAAGGACACACCTGTGCTCACCTGAGCTCACCTGGGCACACCTGGGGGCACCTGGGACACACCTGTGCTCACCTGTGCACACCTGGGCGCACCTGTGCTCACCTGGGGGCACCTGGGGGCACCTGGGGACACCTGGGACACACCTGTGCTCACCTGAGCTCACCTGTGTGCACCTGGGGGGCACCTGAGGGCAACTGGGACACACCTGTGCTCACCTGGGGACACCTGGGACACACCTGTGCTCACCTGTGCTCACCTGGGGACACCTGGGACACACCTGTGCTCACCTGGGGGCACCTGGGGATACCTGTGCTCACCTGTGCACACCTGATGCACTTGGTGGGACCTGGGACACACCTGGGGACAGCTGGGGACACCTGGGACACACCTGGGGGGCAGCTGGGGGCACATAAGGACACACCTGTGACTCACCTGTGCACACCTGGGGGTTACCTGTGCACACCTGTGCACACCTGGGCAGGACTCGGTGCGGCTGCTGGCGGTGGAGGCCTGTGCCAGCACAGGGTTGGGTTACCTGAGGGTTACCTGAGGGTTACTTAGGGGTTATCTGAGGGTTACCTGTGACTCACCTGGGGGTTACCTGTACCTCACCTGTGCACACCTGTGCTGCTCACCTGCAGGACTCGGTGCGGCTGCTGGCGGTGGAGGCCTGTGTCAGCACAGGGCTGGGTTGGGGGCTGGTTTGGGGGTTACCTGAGGGTTACCTGAGGGTTACCTGTGACTCACCTGGAGGTTACCTGTGCTCACCTGTGCTCACCTGTGCAGGACTCGGTGCGGCTGCTGGCGGTGGAGGCCTGCGCCAGCACAGGGCTGGGTTGGGGGCTGGTTTGGGGGTTACCTGAGGGTTACCTGTGACTCACCTGTGCACACCTGTGCTCACCTGGTCAGGACTCGGTGCGGCTGCTGGCGGTCGAGGCCTGTGTCAGCACAGGGTTGGGTTGGGGGCTGGTTTGGGGGTTACCTGTAGCTCACCTGTGGGTTACCTGTGCACACCTGTGCAGGACTCGGTGCGGCTGCTGGCGGTGGAGGCCTGCGCCAGCACAGGGCTAGGTTGGGGGTTGGTCTGAGGGTTACCTGGTGGTTACCTGTGACTCACCTGAGGGTTACCTGTACTCACCTGTGCACACCTGTTCAGGACTCGGTGCGGCTGCTGGCGGTGGAGGCCTGTGTCAGCACAGGGTTGGGTTGCACACTGTGGGGGTTAGTCTGAGGGTTACCTGTGACTCACCTGGAGGTTACCTGTGCACACCTGTGGTAACTCACCTGTTCAGGACTCGGTGCGGCTGCTGGCGGTGGAGGCCTGTGCCAGCACAGGGTTGGGTTGGGGGTTGGTTTGGGGGTTACCTGAGGGTTACCTGTGCACACCTGTACCTCACCTGTGCTCACCTGCAGGACTCGGTGCGGCTGCTGGCGGTGGAGGCCTGCGCCAGCACAGGGCTGGGTTGGGGGCTGGTTTGGGGGTTACGTGTGGATTACCTGAGGGTTACCTGTTGCTCACCTGTGCACACCTGGGGGTTACCTGTACTCACCTGTGCTCACCTGTGCAGGACTCGGTGCGGCTGCTGGCGGTGGAGGCCTGCGCCAGCACAGGGATTGGGTTCCATACCTTGGGGGTTAGTCTGAGGGTTACCTGCGGATTACCTGAGGGTTACCTGTGACTCACCTGGGGGTTACCTGTGCCTCACCTGTGCACACCTGTAACACACCTGTGCACACCTGTGCAGGACTCGGTGCGGCTGCTGGCGGTGGAGGCCTGCGCCAGCACAGGGCTGGGTTGCACACTGTGGGGGTTGGTCTGAGGGTTACCTGGCGGTTACCTGTGACTCACCTGGAGGTTACCTGTAACTCACCTGTGCTCACCTGTGCACACCTGGGGGTTACCTGTGCAGGACTCGGTGCGGCTGCTGGCGGTGGAGGCCTGTGCCAGCACAGGGTTGGGTTGGGGGTTGGTTTGGGGGTTACCTGAGGATTACCTGGAGGTTACCTGTGACTCACCTGAGGGTTACCTGTACTCACCTGTAACTCACCTGTGCAGGACTCGGTGCGGCTGCTGGCGGTGGAGGCCTGTGCCAGCACAGGGTTGGGTTCCACACTGTGGGGGTTGGTCTGAGGGTTACCTGGCGGTTACCTGTGACACACCTGGGGGTTACCTGTGACTCACCTGGGGGTTACCTGTGCTCACCTGTGCACACCTGTGCAGGACTCGGTGCGGCTGCTGGCGGTGGAGGCCTGTGTCAGCACAGGGCTGGGTTGCACACTGTGGGGGTTGGTCTGAGAGTTACCTGGCGGTTACCTGTGACACACCTGGGGGTTACCTGTGACTCACCTGGCGGTTACCTGTGACTCACCTGTGGGTTACCTGTGACTCACCTGGGGGTTACCTGGGCAGGACTCGGTGCGGCTGCTGGCGGTGGAGGCCTGCGTCAGCACAGGGTTGGGTTGGGGGTTGGTTTGGGGGTTACCTGAGGGTTACCTGTGCCTCACCTGTGACTCACCTGTGCACACCTGTGACTCACCTGTGCACACCTGTGCAGGACTCGGTGCGGCTGCTGGCGGTCGAGGCCTGTGTCAGCACAGGGTTGGGTTGTGGGTTGGTTTGGGGGTTACCTGAGGGTTACCTGGAGGTTACCTGTTGCTCACCTGTTCACACCTGTGCACACCTGTGCTGCTCACCTGGTCAGGACTCGGTGCGGCTGCTGGCGGTGGAGGCCTGTGTCAGCACAGGGTTGGGTTGGGGGTTACCTGGCGGTTACCTGGAGGTTACCTGTGACTCACCTGGGGGTTACCTGTAACACACCTGTGCTCACCTGCAGGACTCGGTGCGGCTGCTGGCGGTCGAGGCCTGTGTCAGCACAGGGTTGGGTTGCACACCGTGGGGGTTGGTCTGAGGGTTACCTGAGGGTTACCTGTGCCTCACCTGGGGGTTACCTGTGACTCACCTGGGGGTTACCTGTACAGGACTCGGTGTGGCTGCTGGCGGTGGAGGCCTGCGTCAGCACAGGGTTGAGTTGGGGGCTGGTTTGGGGGTTACCTGGCGGTTACCTGTGACTCACCTGTGGGTTACCTGTGCACACCTGTGCACACCTGTGATAACTCACCTGTGCAGGACTCGGTGCGGCTGCTGGCGGTGGAGGCCTGTGTCAGCACAGGGTTGGGTTACCTGAGGGTTACTTAGGGGTTACCTGAGGGTTACCTGGCGGTTACCTGTGCTCACCTGGGGGTTACCTGTTCAGGACTCGGTGCGGCTGCTGGCGGTCGAGGCCTGTGTCAGCATCGCGCAGCTGCTGCCGCAGGAGGAGCTGGAGGGGCTGGTGATGCCCACCCTGCGCCAGGCGGCCGAGGACAAGTCCTGGCGCGTCCGCTACATGGTGGCCGACAAGTTCACCGAGGTGAGCGCACCTGGGCGCACCTGGGCGCACCTGGGGGCACCTGTGCACACCTGGGCACACCTGGGCACACCTGGGGGTACCTGGGCGCACCTGGGGGCACCTGGGGGTACCTGGGGGCGCTCATGGAAGGGTTTCGGGGAGGTTTGGGGAGGTTTGGGAGGTTTAAGGGGAGTTTGAGGGCGCACCTGTGCACACCTGGGCACACCTGGGCACACCTGGGCGCACCTGGGCACACCTGGGCGCACCTGGGCGCACCTGGGATACACCTGAGGGCACCTGGGGGCACCTGGGGGCACTCGCAGAAGGGTTTCGGGGAAGGTTCATGGAGGTTTGGGGCATTTTGGGAGGTTTAAGGGGAGTTTGAGGGCACACCTGGGCACACCTGGGCGCACCTGGGCACACCTGGGCGCACCTGGGGGCACCTGGGCGCACCTGGGGGCACCTGGGCACACCTGGGGGTACCTGGGGGTGCTCACAGAAGGGTTTCGGGGAAGGTTCATGGAGGTTTGGGGTGTTTTGGGAGGTTTAAGGGGAGTTTGAGGGCACACCTGGGCACACCTGGGGGCACTCGCGGAAGGGTTTCGGGGAGGTTTGGGGCAGTTTGGGAGCTTTAAGGGGAGTTTGAGGGCACACCTGTGCACACCTGGGCACACCTGGACTCACCTGTGCTCACCTGCGCACACCTGGGCGCACCTGGGCACACCTGGGGAGAGGCTTTAGGGAGGTTTGGAGTGGTTTGGGAGCTCTGGGGGGACATTCGGGGCCACACCTGGGCTCACCTGCGCACACCTGGACTCACCTGTGCACACCTGCGCACACCTGGGCACACCTGGGCACACCTGGGGACACCTGGGGAGAGTTTTTAGGGTGGTTTGGGAGCTTTGGGGGACATTTGAGGACACACCTGTGCTCACCTGCACACACCTGGACTCACCTGTGCACACCTGCGCACACCCGGGGAGAGTTTTTAGGGAGGTTTGAGGTGGTTTGGGAGCTCTGGGGCACACCTGAGCACACCTGGACTCACCCATCCCCACCTGGGGACACACCTGAGCTCACCTGGGCACACCTGGACTCACTTGGGCACACCTGGGGGGAGTTTTTAGGGAGGTTTGGGGTAGTTTGGGAGCTCTGGGAGGACATTTGGGGCCACACCTGGGCTCACCTGTTCCCACCTGCGCACACCTGAGCTCACCTGCGCATACCTGGGCACACCTGTGCGCACTTGGGCTCACCTGGGCACACCTGGGGAGAGGCTTTAGGGAGGTTTGGAGTGGTTTGGGAGCTCTGGGGGGACATTTGGGGCCACACCCGGGCCCACCTGGGGACACACCTGAGCTCACCTGCGCACACCTGAGCTCACCTGGACATACCTGTGCACACCTGGGCACACCCGGGGAGAGTTTTTAGGGAGGTTTGAGGTGGTTTGGGAGCTCTGGGGCACACCTGGGCTCACCTTTTCCCACCTGGGGACACACCTGTGCACACCTGGGGAGAGTTTTTAGGGAGGTTTGAGGTGGTTTGGGAGTTCTGGGGGACATTCAGAGCCACACCTGGGCTCACCTGTGCGCACCTGGGCTCACCTGTGCACAGCTGGACTCACCTGCGCACACCTGGGCACACCTGAGCTCACCTGCGCACACCTGGGCACACCTGGGCTCACCTGGGCACACCTGGGCACACCTGGGGAGAGTTTTTAGGGAGGTTTGGGGTGGTTTGGGAGCTCTGGGGCACACCTGGGCTCACCCGTCCCCACCTGGGGACACACCTGAGCTCACCTGAGCTCACCTGCGCACACCTGTGCTCACCTGTGCAGCTGCAGCGCGCCGTGGGCCCCGAGATCACCAAGACCGACCTGGTGGGCGCCTTCCAGAGCCTGATGAAGGATTGCGAGGCCGAGGTGCGCGCCGCCGCCTCCCACAAGGTCAAAGGTCAGCGCTCACCTGGCCGGGCGGGGCCGGGCTCACCTGGGCGGGCGGGGCCAGGCTCACCTGGCCGGGCGGGGCCGGGCTCACCTGTCTGGCATTGAGGTCACCTGTTGGATTCTGGGGTCACTTGGGTGGGGCTGGGGTCACCTGGAGTCACCTGGGCAGGTGGGGCTGGGGTTACCTGTCCAGCCTTGGGGTCACCTGTCTGGCACTGGGATCACTTGGGTGGGGCTGGGGTCACCTGGGGTCACCTGGACCTGGGCAGGTGGGGCCAGGCTCACCTGGGTGGGCGGGGCTGGGCTCACCTGGATGGGGCTGGGCTCACCTGTCCGGCATTGGGGTGACCTGTTGGGTTTTGGGGTCACTTGGGTGGGGCTGGGGTCACCTGGGCAGGTGGGGCTGGGGTTACCTGTCCAGCATTGGGCTCACCTGTCTGGCATTGGGGTCACCTGTCCGGCATTGGGGTGACCTGGATGGGTCTGGGGTCACCTGTTGGGTTCTGGGGTCATTTGGGTGGGGCTGGGGTCACCTGGGGTCACCTGGGCAGGTGGGGCCGGGCTCACCTGGGCAGGTGGGGCTGGGGTCACCTGTCCGGCCTTGGGGTCACCTGTTGGGTCTGGCACTGGGGTCACCTGTTGGGTTTTGGGGTCACCTGGATGGGACTGGGGTCACCTGTCCAGCCTTGGGATCACTGAGCTCACCTGGGGTCATTGAGCTCACCTGGGGGGGGGGGTCACTGAGCTCACCTGGGCTCACCTGGGGGCTCACCTGAGCGGTCACCTGGGCTCACCTGGGGGCTCACCTGAGCGGTCACCTGGGCTCACCTGGGCTCACCTGGGCTCACCCAGGGGGGTCTCTGAGCTCACCTGGTCTCACCTGGGGGGGTCACTGAGCTCACCTGGGCTCACCCAGGGGGCTCACCTGGGCTCACCTGGGGGGGTCACTGAGCTCACCTGAGGGGTCACCTGGGCTCAGCTGGGCTCACCTGAGGGGTCACCTGAGCTTACCTGGGCTCTCACCTGGGCTCTCACCTGTGTCCCCCAGAGTTCTGCGAGAACCTCTCCCCCGACTGCCGCGAGGCCGTGATCATGGGCCAGATCCTGCCCTGCATCAAGGTGAGCTCACCTGGGCACACCTGGGGGCACCTGGGACACACCTGGGGGCACCTGGGACACACCTGGGGGCACCTGGGACACTCCTGGGACACACCTGGGGGCACACCTGGGAGCAGCAGGGTACACCTGAGACACACCTGGGGTACCTGGGCATACCTGGGGGCACCTGGGGGCACACCTGGGCACACCTGGGCACACCTGGGGGCACCTGGGACATACCTGGGGTACACCTGGGGGCATCTGGGATACACCTGGGGTACCTGGGCATACCTGGGGGCTCCTGGGCACACCTGGGGTACACCTGGGGCACACCTGGGGTACACCTGGGACACACCTGGGGGCACCTGGGCACACCTGGGGTACCTGAGACACACCTGGGGTACACCTGGGACACACCTGGGGGCACCTGGGCATACCTGGGGGCACCTGGGTACACCTGAGACACACCTGGGATACACCTGGGGTACCTGGGCATACCTGGGGGCTCCTGGGCACACCTGGGGTACACCTGGGGCACACCTGGGGTACACCTGGGACACACCTGGGGGCACTTGGGACACACCTGGGGCACACCTGGGGTACACCTGGGGTACACCTGGGGGCACCTGGGACCCACCTGGGATACACCTGAGGGCACCTGGGATATACCTGGGGGCACCTGAGACCCACCTGGGATACACCTGAGGGGCACATGGAACACACCTGTGGTACCTGGGCATACCTGGGGCACACCAGGGGGTATCTGGGGCACAGGTAGGGGTACCTGGGACACACCTGGGGGTGCCTGGGACACAGGTGGGGAGCACCTGCGCTCACCTGTGCGCACCTGTGGGCACTTGGGACGCACCTGAGACCCACCTGGGGGTACTTGGGCCACACCTGGGGATACTTGGGGCACAGGTGGGGGTACCTGGGACACACCTGGGGGCACACCTGTGCTCACCTGTGCTCACCTGCGCTCACCTGAGCTCACCTGCGCAGGAGCTGGTGTCGGACGCCAACCAGCACGTGAAGTCGGCGCTGGCCTCGGTGATCATGGGGCTGTCACCAATCCTGGGCAAGGACAACACCGTGGAGCACCTGCTGCCCCTGTTCCTGGCACAGCTCAAGGACGAGGTGAGCGCACCTGGGCACACCTGGGCACACCTGAGATACACCTGGGCACACCTGTGTACATATGGGAACACATGGGGCACACGGCACCTGCTGCCCCTGTTCCTGGCACAGCTCAAGGACGAGGTGAGCGCACCTGAGATACACCTGGGATACACCTGGGCACACCTGAGATACACCTGGGCACACCTGGGATACACCTGTGTACATATGGGAACACATTGGGTTACATGGGAGCACACGGCACCTGCTGCCCGTTCCTGGCACAGCTCAAGGACGAGGTGAGCGCACCTGAGATACACCTGGGCACACCTGGGCACACCTGTAATACACCTGTATACACATGGGGATACATGGGATACACCTGGGCACACCTGGGAGCACACAGCACCTGCTGCCCCTGTTCCTGGCACAGCTCAAGGACGAGGTGAGCGCACCTGGGCACACCTGGGCACACCTGAGATACACCTGTGACACACCTGGGCACACCTGGGCACACCTGTGTACATATGGGAACACATGGGGCACACGGCACCTGCTGCCCCTGTTCCTGGCACAGCTCAAGGACGAGGTGAGCGCACCTGGGCACACCTGAGATACACCTGGGCACACCTGTAACACACCTGTAACACACCTGGGCACACCTGTAACACACCTGTAACACACCTGGGATACACCTGGGAAGAGATGGGGATACATTAAGTTAGATGGGGATACACCTGGGCACACCTGGGGGCAGCTGGTGATACTCACAGCACACGCGGACTCACCTGGGCGCACACCTGGGGAGCCGCCACACCTGGCGCCTCCTCCCAGTCCCTCCCAGCCCCTCCCAGTCCCTCCCAGTTCCCTCCCAGTTCCCCTCAATGAGCTCCCAGTGTCTCCGCCTGGTGGCGCCTTTGGGAACTGCAGCTCTCTCCCAGTTTGTCCCAGTCCCTCCCAGTTCATCCCAGTCACTCCCAACCCCTCCCAATCCCTCCCCAGTCCCTCCCAGCGCCCTCCCAGTAACTCCCAGTTCGCTCCCAGTCCATCCCAGTCTCTCCCAGTCCATTTCAATCCCTCCCAGTTCCCGTCAATGAGCTCCCAAAGTCTCCCCAAGCTCCACCTGGTGGCGCCTTTGGGAACTGCAGCTCCCTCCCAGTTTATCCCAGTTCAAACCAGTCCCTCCCAGTCCCTCCCAGCCCTCTCCCAGTCCATTCCCAGTTTGCTCCCAGTCCCTCCCAGTCCATCCCAGTCTCTCCCAGTCCCTCCCAGTTCCCCTCAATGAGCTCCCAGTGTCTCCGCCTGGTGGCGGCTTTGGGAACTGCAGCTCCCTCCCAGTCCTTCCCAGTTCATCCCAGTCCCTCCCAACCCCTCCCAATCCCTCCCCAGTCCCTCCCAGCGCCCTCCCAGTAACTCCCAGTTCGCTCCCAGTTTATCCCAGTGCCCTCCCAGTAACTCCCAGTTTGCTCCCAATCCCTCCCAATCCCTCCCAGTTCCCCTCAATGAACTCCCAATGTCTCCACAAGCGCCACCTGGTGGCCAATTTGGGAACTGCAGCTCCCTCCCAGTCCCTCCCAGTCACTCCCAGTCCCTCCCAGTTTATCCCAGCCCCTCCCAACCCCCTCCCAGTCCCTCCCAGCTCCCTCCCAGTCCCTCCCAGCTCCCTCCCAGTCCCTCCCAGTCCCTCCCAGTCCCTCCCAGCGCCCTCCCAGTAACTCCCAGTTTGCTCCCAGTCCATCCCAGTCCATCCCAGTCCCTCCCAGTCCATCCCAGTCCCTCCCAGTTCCCTCCCAGTCCCTCCCAGTCCCTCCCAGCGCCCTCCCAGTAACTCCCAGTGGCTCCCAGTTCATCCCAGTCCCTCCCAGTTCCCCTCAATGAACTCCCAGTGTCTCCACACGCGCCACCTGGTGGCCAATTTGGGAACTGCAGTTTCCTCCCAGTCCCTCCCAGTCCCTCCCAGTTTATCCCAGCCCCTCCCAGTCCCTCCCAGTCCCTCCCAGTAACTCCCAGTCCCTCCCAGTCCCTCCCAGTAACTCCCAGTTCCTCCCCCCGTCCCTCCCAGTGCCCCGAGGTGCGGCTGAACATCATCTCCAACCTGGACTGCGTCAACGAGGTGATCGGCATCCGGCAGCTGTCGCAGTCGCTGCTGCCGGCCATCGTCGAGCTGGCCGAGGACGCCAAGTGGCGCGTGCGGCTGGCCATCATCGAGTACATGCCGCTGCTGGCCGGCCAGCTGGTGAGCCGCTGGGGGGGACTGGGAGGGACTGGGAGGAACTGGGAGGGGATTGGGAGGGACTGGGAGGCACTGGGAGGCACTGGGAGGGGATTGGGAGTGACTGGGATAAACTGGGAGGGGGTACTGATGTGTCAGGCTGGCCATCATCGAGTACATGCCGCTGCTGGCCGGCCAGCTGGTGAGGGACTGGGATCAACTGGGAGGGACTGGGATTGAGTGGGAGGGAGCTGCAGTTCACAAAGCGGCCACTAGAGGGAGCTTGTGAAGGAACTAGGAGTTCATTGAGAGGAATTGGGAGGGACTGGGAGGAACTGGGAGTGACTGGGATAGAGTGGGAGGGGATTGGGAGGGACTGGGGTGGACTGGGAGATGATTGGGAGGGACTGGGACAAACTGGGATGAACTGGGAGGGACTGGGATTGAGTGGGAGGGAGCTGCAGTTCCCAAAGGCGCCACCAGGTGGCGCTTGTGGAGACATTGGGAGTTCATTGAGGGGAACTGGGAGAGACTGGGATGAACTGGGAGGGACTGGGATGAACTGGGATTTACTGGGAGGGGATTGGGAGGGACTGGGACAAACTGGGATGAACTGGGATAACCTGGGATGAAGTGGGAGGGAGCTGCAGTTCTCAAAGCGGCCACCAGAGGGAGCTGTGGAGACATTGGGAGTTGATTGAGGGGAAGTGGGAGAGGTTGGAATGGAACTGGGAGGGATTGGGAGGGGACTGGGACAAACTGGGATATACTGGGAGTGACTGGGATTGAGTGGGAGGGGATTGGGAGGGAACTGGGAGTGACTGGGAGGGAACTGGGAGTGACTGGGATGGACTGGGAGGGGGTACTGATGTGTCAGGCTGGCCATCATCGAGTACATGCCGCTGCTGGCCGGCCAGCTGGTGAGCCGCTGGGACAAACTGGGATGAACTGGGAGGGACTGGGATTTACTGGGAGGGGACTGGGATGAACTGGGAGGGACTGGGACAAACTGGGAGGGACTGGGATTGAGTGGGAGGGAGCTGCAGTTCCCAAAGCGGCCACTAGAGGGAGCTTGTGAAGGTGCTAGGAGTTCATTGAGAGGAATTGGGAGGGACTGGGATTTACTGGGAGTGACTGGGATGAACTGGGATGAACTGGGATTTACTGGGAGGGGATTGGGAGGGACTGGAACAAACTGGGATGAACTGGGAGGGACTGGGATGAAGTGGGAGGGAGCTGCAGTTCTCAAAGCGGCCACTAGAGGGAGCTTGTGAAGGAACTAGGAGTTCATTGAGAGGAACTGGGAGGGACTGGGAGGAACTGGGATATACTGGGAGTGACTGGGATTGAGTGGGAGGGGATTGGGAGGGAACTGGGACAAACTGGGATGAACTGGGATAAGCTGGGATGAAGTGGGAGGGAGCTGCAGTTCTCAAAGCGGCCACCAGAGGGAGCTGTGGAGACATTGGGAAAGTGTTGAAAGGAATTGGGAGGGACTGGGATTTACTGGGCGTGACTGGGGTGGACTGGGAGATGATTGGGAGGGACTGGGACAAACTGGGATGAACTGGGATGAACTGGGAGGGAGCTGCAGTTCACAAAGGCGCCACCAGGTGGCGCTTGTGGAGAGACTGGGAGTTCATCAAGGGGAACTGGGAGAGACTGGGATGAACTGGGAGGGACTGGGATGAACTGGGAGGGAACTGGGAGGGGGTTTAGAGAGGATGGGGGGGGACTGGGAGATACTGGGAGGGAACTGGGATAAACTGGTTTGAACTGGGATGAACTGGGAGGGAGCTGCAGTTCCCAAATTGGCCACCAGGGGGAGACACTGGGAGCTCATTGAGGGGAACTGGGACAAACTGGGATGGACTGGGAGGGACTGGGAGGGGTTTTGGTACCGGTCCATACTGGTTTCTGCGGGTTTGAACTGGTTTATACTGGTTTGTACTGGTTTGTACTGGTTTATACTGGTTTATACTGGCTTGTACTGGTTTATACTGGTTTATACTGGTTTATACTGGTTTGTACTGGTTTATACTGGTTTGTACTGGTTTATACTGGTTCATACTGGTTTGTACTGGTTTGTACTGGTTCATACTGGTTTGTACTGGTTCATACTGGTTTGTACTGGTTTGTACTGGTTTATACTGGATTGTACTGGTCCTTACTGGTTTGTACTGGTCCTTACTGGTGTCTCCTCCCGCAGGGCGTGGAGTTCTTCGATGAGAAGCTGAACTCGCTCTGCATGGCCTGGCTGGTGGATCACGGTACTGGTTTATACTGGTTCATACTGGTTCATACTGGTTTATACTGGGAGGGTTACTGGGAGGCTGGGGTGGGCGCCACTGCTTCATACTGGTCCATACTGGTTCATACTGGTACAAACTGGTTCTTACTGGCCTGTACAGGTCCTTACTGGTTCGTACTGGTTTATATTAATGCATGATGGTCTATACTGGTCCATACTGGTTTATACTGGTCCATACTGGTCCGTACTGGTCCGTACTGGTCCGTACTGGTCCGTACTGGTCCATACTGGTCCGTACTGGTCCTTACTGGTCCGTACTGGTCCGTACTGGTCCATACTGGTCCGTACTGGTCCCTACTGGTCCATACTGGTCCATACTGGTTTATATTAGTTTATACTGGTCCATACTGGTCCTTACTGGTCCATACTGGTCCTTACTGGTCCGTACTGGTCCATACTGGTCCATACTGGTCCATACTGGTCCGTACTGGTCCATACTGGTCCATACTGGTCCATACTGGTCCGTACTGGTCTATACTGGTCCCTACTGGTCCCTACTGGTCCATACTGGTCCGTACTGGTCCGTACTGGTCCGTACTGGTCCATACTGCTTTATATTAGTTTATACTGGTCCGTACTGGTCCTTACTGGTCCATACTGGTCTGTACTGGTCCGTACTGGTCCGTACTGATATATATTAGTTTATACTGGTCTGTACTGGTTTATACTGGTCCATACTGATTTATATTAGTTTATACTGGTCCATACTGGTCCTTACTGGTCCTTACTGGTCCTTACTGGTCCATACTGGCCCATACTGGTCCGTACTGGTTTATATTAGTTTATACTGGTCCATACTGGTCCATACTGGTTCGTACTGGTCCTTACTGGTCCATACTGGTCCATACTGGTTCGTACTGGTCCATACTGGTCCGTACTGGTCTATACTGATTTATACTAGTTTATACTGGTCCATACTGGTCCATACTGGTCCTTACTGGTCCGTACTGGTCCATACTCGTCCGTACTGGTCCATACTGGTCCTTACTGGTCCGTACTGGTCCGTACTGGTCCATACTGGTCCTTACTGGTCCATACTGGTCCTTACTGGTCCGTACTGGTCCGTACTGGTCCATACTGGTCCTTACTGGTCCGTACTGGTCCATACTCGTCCGTACTGGTCCATACTGGTCTGTACTGGTCCGTACTGGTCCGTACTGGTTTATATTAGTTTATACTGGTCCATACCGGTCCGTACTGATCCATACTGGTCCATACTGGTCCATACTGGTCCATACTGGTCCTTACTGGTCCGTACTGGTCCATACTGGTCCTTACTGGTCCATACTGGTCCATACTGGTCCATACTGGTCCTTACTGGTCCATACTGGTCCATACTGGTCCATACTGGTCCTTACTGGTCCATACTGGTCCATACTGGTCCGTACTGATTTATACTGGTTTATACTGGTTTATACTGGTCCATACTGGTCCATACTGGTCCATACTGGTCCTTACTGGTCCATACTGGTCCATACTGGTCCTTACTGGTCCATACTGGTCCATACTGGTCCTTACTGGTCCATACTGGTCCATACCGGTCCATACTGGTCCTTACTGGTCCATACTGGTCTCCCCGCAGTCTACGCCATCCGCGAGGCCGCCACCAGTAACCTGCGGAAGCTGGTGGAGCGCTTCGGGCACACCTGGGCGCAGGGCACCATCGTCCCCAAGGTGCTGGCCATGGCCGCCGACCCCAACTACCTGCACCGCATGACCACGCTCTTCTGCATCAACGTGCGTACCTGGGCACACCTGGGGCACACCTGGGGGCACCTGGGATACACCTGGGGCATGTAGGATACACCTGAGATACACCTGAGCACACGTGGGTACACCTGGGATACACCTGGGATACACCTGGGAACAAATGGGATACACCTGAGCACACCTGGGTACACCTGGGATACACCTGGGTACACCTGGGTACACCTGGGATACACCTGGGTACACCTGGGATACACCTGGGTACACCTGAGATACACCTGAGCACACCTGGGTACACCTGGGATACACCTGAGCACACCTGGGTACACCTGAGATACACTTGAGCACACCTGGGATACACCTGGGCACATAGGATACACCTGAGATACACCTGGGATACACCTGGGATACACCTGGGCACACCTGAGCACACCTGGGTACACCTGAGATACACCTGGGATACACCTGGGTACACCTGAGCACACCTGGGGCACACCTGGGCACACCTGGGCGCAGGGCACCATCGTCCCCAAGGTGCTGGCCATGGCCGCCGACCCCAACTACCTGCACCGCATGACCACGCTCTTCTGCATCAACGTGCGTACCTGGGCGCACCTGGGCGGGGTCAGGGACGCACCTGGGCACACCTGGGATACACCTGGGATACACCTGGGATACACCTGGGGGCAGCTGGGTACACCTGAGCACACCTGGGCACACCTGTCCCTGCCCCAGATACACCTGACCTTACCTGAGGAACGAGCAATGGATGACCCCAATGCCTGTCCCAGTCTCACCTGTGCCACCTGTCTCACCTGTCCCTATTACACCTGTATCTCACCTGTCCAGGTGCTCTCCGAGGTGTGTGGCCAGGAGGTGACCAACACTCAGATGCTCCCCTGTATCACACCTGTCCCTATCACACCTGTGACACCTATCACACCTATCACACCTATCACACCTGTCTCACCTGTCTCACCTGCCCAGGTGCTGTCCGAGGTCTGCGGTCAGGAGGTCACCACCACTCAGATGCTGCCCTGTCCCTATCACTCACACCTATCACACCTGTCCATATCTCACCTGTATCTCACCTGTCTCACCTGTCTCACCTGCCCAGGTGCTCTCAGAGGTCTGTGGCCAGGAGGTCACCACCACTCAGATGCTCCCCTGTCCCACCTGTATCTCACCTGTCCCTATCACACCTGTCCCTATCACTCACACCTATCCCCTCACACCTGTCTCAGGTGTATCTCACCTGTCTCACCTGTCCTCAGGTGCTCTCCGAGGTCTGTGGTCAGGAGGTCACCACCACTCAGATGCTCCCCTGTATCTCACCTGTCCATATCTCACCTGTCTCACCTGTCCCTGTCTCACCTGTCTCAGGTGTATCTCACCTGTCTCACCTGTATCTCACCTGTCTCTCACCTGTCTCACCTGTCCAGGTGCTCTCGGAGGTCTGTGGCCAGGAGGTCACCACCACTCAGATGCTCCCCACCGTGCTGCGCATGGCGGCCGACGCCGTGGCCAACGTGCGGTTCAACGTGGCCAAGAGCCTGCAGCGCATCGGGCCCATCCTCGACAGCGGGTAACCAAACTGGTTTATACTGGTTTATACTGGGTTATACTGGTTTGTACTGGGAATGTGAGTTATACTGGTTATACTGCTTTGTATGGGGTTATACTGGTTTGTACTGGTTCAACGTGGCCAAGAGCCTGCAGCGCATCGGGCCCATCCTCGACAGCGGGTAACTGGTTTATACTGGTTTATACTGGGTTATACTGGTTTGTACTGGGAATGTCAGTTATACTGGTTATACTGCTTTGTATGGGGTTATACTGGTTTGTACTGGTTCAACGTGGCCAAGAGCCTGCAGCGCATCGGGCCCATCCTCGACAGCGGGTAACTGGTTATACTGGTTTATACTGGTTATACTGGTTTATACTGGTTTATACTGGTTTGTACTGGTTCAGCCAAGAGCCTGCAGCGCATCGGGCCCATCCTGGACAGCGGGTAATTGTACTGGTTTATACTGGGTTATACTGGTTTATACTGGGAACAATGGTTATACTGGTTATACTGGTTTGTACTGGTTATACTGGTTATACTGGTTTGTAATGGGTTATACTGGGTTATACTGGTTTGTACTGGTTCAACGTGGCCAAGAGCCTGCAGCGCATCGGGCCCATCCTCGACAGCAGGTAACTGGGTTATACTGGTTTATACTGGGAATGCTGGTTTATAGTGGTTTGTACTGGTTTGTACTGGGAACAATGGTTATACACAGTTATAATGGGTTATACTGGGTTATACTGGTTTATACTGGTTTGTACTGGTTTGTACTGGTTTATACTGGTTTGTACTGGTTCAACGTGGCCAAGAGCCTGCAGCGCATCGGGCCCATCCTGGACAGCGGGTAATTGTACTGGTTTATACTGGTTATACTGGTTTATACTGGTTTGTACTGGGAATGTGAGTTATACTGGTTATACTGCTTTGTATGGGGTTATACTGGTTTGTACTGGTTTCTACTGGTTCAACGTGGCCAAGAGCCTGCAGCGCATCGGGCCCATCCTGGACAGCGGGTGGGTAACTGGTTTATACTGGTTATACTGGTTTATACTGGTTTATACTGGTTTGTACTGGTTTGTACTGGTTTGTACTGGGAACAATGGTTATACTGCTTTGTATGGGGTTATACTGGTTTGTACTGGTTCAGCCAAGAGCCTGCAGCGCATCGGGCCCATCCTGGACAGTGGGTAACTGGTTATACTGGGTTATACTGGTTTGTACTGGGAACGTCAGTTATACTGGTTATACTGGTTTGTACTGGTTTGTACTGGTTCAGCCAAGAGCCTGCAGCGCATCCTGGACAGCGGGTAATCATACTGGTTTATACTGGTTTATACTGGTTATACTGGTTATACTGGGAACAGTGGTTATACTGGTTATACTGGTTTGTATGGGGTTATACTGGTTTGTACTGGTTGGTACTGGTTTGGGCTGGTTCGTCGCTGTCACACACCTGTCCCTGTCCCACCTGTCCCTCACCTGTCTCACCTGTCTCACCTGTCCCTGTCTCACCTGTCTCACCTGTCCATGTCTCACCTGTCCCTATCTCACCTGTCTCACCTGTCCCTGTCTCACCTGTCCCACCTGTCTCACCTGTCCCACCTGTCTCACCTGTCTCACCTGTCCCACCTGTCTCACCTGTCTCACCTGTCTCACCTGTATCTCACCTGTCTCACCTGTCTCACCTGTCCCACCTGCCCATATCTCACCTGTCCCTGTCTCACCTGTCTCACCTGTCCCTCACCTGTCTCACCTGTCCCTGTCTCACCTGTCCCACCTGCCCAGGACGCTGCAGACGGAGGTGAAGCCGGTGCTGGAGAAGCTGACTCAGGACCAGGACGTCGACGTCAAGTACTTCGCACAGGAGGCGCTGACAGGTGAGGGGCGCACCTGGGACACACCTGGGGGGAGCTGGGGATACCTGGGGGCACCTGGGGCACCTGGGACAGCTGGGACACACCTGGGACAGCTGAGATACACCTGGGCACACCTGGGGATACCTGGGACACACCTGGGGGGAGCTGGGATACACCTGGGGACACACCTGGGGGCACCTGGGGGCACCTGGGGATACCTGGGATACACCTGGGACACACCTGGGGGCACCTGGGACACACCTGGGATACCTGGGGGCACCTGGGACACACCTGAGACAGCTGAGATACACCTGGGACACACCTGGGGGGAGCTGGGGGATACCTGGGCACACCTGGGGGCACCTGGGATACACCTGGGCACACCTGGGGGGAGCTGGGACACACCTGGGACACACCTGGGACACACCTGGGGCTATCTGAGCACACCTGGGCACATCTGGGGATACCTGGGATACACCTGGGGACACCTGAGGGCACCTGGGGGGAGTTGGGACACACCTGGGATACACCTGGGGATACCTGGGATACACCTGGGACACACCTGAGACACACCTGGGGGCACCTGGGACAGCTGGGACACACCTGAGACACACCTGAGACAGCTGAGATACACCTGGGCACACCTGAGGATACCTGGGACACACCTGGGATACACCTGGGATACACCTGGGGGCACCTGGGACACACCTGGGACAGCTGAGATACACCTGGGCACACCTGGGGACACCTGGGACACACCTGGAGGGAGTTGGGACACACCTGGGGGGGACAAAAGCAACACCTGGGGGTCCCTTTTTGGGGAAATGAACACACCTGGGCACACCTGGGACACACCTGTGGGAGGGAGGGGCCACCCAGGTGACCCCCAGGTGACCCCTCCCTCTCTCTCTCTCTCTCCCCCCTCCCCCCACAGTGCTGGCGCTGGCCTGACCCCGCCCCCTGCCCCTCCCCCACCTCAGACTCCGCCCCCTCCCCTCCCCCCCCCCGCCCGCATGTGCCCGCCCCTCCCCCCCGCCCCTCCCCCACCCCCCCCAAAAAACGTTGTCGCCCCTCCCCCCACCCCCTCCCCACCCCCCCGGTTTCTGCCGTTGGTTATTAATTAACTCATTCGTTAATTAACGAGGCCGTTAATAAAAACCCAGAACGAGGCTGCCGAGTCGTTAATTGGGATTGGGGGGGGGAGGGGAGGGGCGGGATGGGAGGGGGGAGGGGCGAGGGTCACGTGGCTCAAAAGCCGAGCCCCGCCCCCTTTATTAAAAGCGGCGCTGGCCCTTTAAATGAAGCCACGCCCCCTCCGCCGAAAGCCGCAGGCCACGCCCCCCCACTTATTTCTTATGAATTAAACGACGCTGGCCCTTTAAGCGGAAGCCACGCCCCCTTTTCGCCGCGCAGGCGCGGGAAGAGGCGCAGGCCACGCCCCCTACGCAACGCTGCGGGTCACGTGGCATAGAAACGCCCCGCCCCCCGCTCGCTTTGTAAATTAAGCGGCGCTGGCCCTTTAAATGGAAGCCACGCCCCCTGCGGCAAAGCGGCGCAGGCCACGCCCCCTCCTCGCAGCGCGCCTGCGCGCCTTGGGGGGGAGGCGGGAAAAAGGAACCGGAAGTGGCCGCAGGAGCCGCCGGAAGCGCCGGGAAAGCCCCCGGAGCCTCTCCGGGAGCCGCCGAGAAGCTTCGGGAACGTTCGGGGAACGTTCGGGAGCCTTCGGGGGCCCTTGCCCGCTGCCGCCGCCGCCGCCGCCGCCGCCATGTCGGACTCGGGGCAGAGCCCCGCCCCCGGCGCGCGGCGCCGCTGCTGGAACCGCGAGAAGGAGGCGGAGGGGGGCGGAGCCGAGCGGAGGGTGGGCGGGGCTTGCGGAGGCGGGGTGTGGGCGGGGCTTGAGGGATGATGGGCGGGGGGTGCGGGGCGTGGCTGGGGGATGATTGACGGGAGGAGGAAGGTTGGAGGGGCGGGGCTTTCGGGTTGATTGACAGCGGCACGGCGGGAATGATTGACGGCGGGGGCGTGGCTTGGCAGTGATTGACAGGAGGCGTTTTGGGGGCGTGGCTTTGGGTTGATTGACGGCGGCAGCACGAAGGGGCGGAGCGTGGGAATGATTGACAGCAGCCGCACGCAGGGGGCGTGGCTTCGCTGCGGGCGACGCCCCTGTGGGCGTGCCCGCAGCCCGGTGGGCGTGGCCAGAGAGAACAATGAGGCTGTGGGACGGAGGGGGCGGAGCTCTGGCGGGGTGGGCGTGTCCCCGCTGACTCGGCCCCGCCCACAGGAGCTGGGGGAGGAGCCAGCGGGGCCCCTGCAGAAGACGCCAATCATCCTGGCCAAGCCCCCTGCCGAGCGGGTGAGCCCTGGGGGGGCGTGGCCACCTCTTAAGGGGGCGTGTCCCCACCCAAAAGGGGCGTGTCCCCCTCTCCGCTCAGCCTGGCCACCCCCCATGACGTCACTTCCTGTTTTCCCCCCCACAGCAGCCAACAGCGGCCGCCCCCAAGGCGGGGCCAAGCCAAGCCCCGCCCCCTCCCGCCCCGGCCCCGCCCATCGTGCTGATGAAGGCGCGGGGGGAGGAAGGGCGGGGAGGGGGCGGGGCCTCGGCGGCCGCCCCGGGAGGGGAGGGGCCGGGACAAGCCCCGCCCCTGGAGAGGGAGGGGCCACGCCCCACCCAGCCTGTCTATCAACTGCACAGCCGGGGCTTGGCCCCGCCCGCCGCGCTGGACCGTGAGTGGGCGGGGCTAAAACGGCGGGGGGGGGCGTGGTCACGGGGGAGGGGCTAATGGGGGAGGGGGCGGGGTTTGGGCTGAGGGCGTGGTCCTGACTGGGCGTGGCCACCCCGACTGGGCGTGGTCACTGTGGGCGGGGCTAACAATGAACTTTAAGGGGATTGGCTGGAGAAAGGGGGCGTGGCCACAGATGGGTGTGGTCAACGTGGGCGGGGCTAAACAATAAACTTTAAGGGGATTGGCTGAAGAAAGGGGGCGTGGCCGCATCTGGGTGTGGTCATTGTGGGCAGGGCTAAACCATAGACTTTAAGGGGATTGGCTGGAAAAAGGGGGCGTGGCCACGTCTGGGTGTGGTCACTGTGGGCGGGGCCAAACCCTAAACTTCAATGGGATTGGCTGAAGAAAGGGGGCGTGGCCACAACTGGGTGTGGTCACTGTGGGCGGGGCCAAACCATAAACTTCAATGGGATTGGCTGAGGGAAGGGGGCGTGGCCACAGCTGGGTGTAGTCACGGTGGGCGGGGCTAAACCATAAACCTTACTGGGATTGGCTTAAGGAAGGGGGCGTGGCCACAGCTGGGTGTAGTTGCTGTGGGCGGGGCCAAACCGCAAACTTTAAGGGGATTTGCTGAAGAAAAAGGGGCGTGGCCATTACTCAGGGGGCGTGGCTTCTCAGCATAACCCAACCCTAGAGGGGCGGGGTTTGTTTTGGGCGTGTCCCAGCAGCAAGGGGGTGTGTCCCCAGGAAGGGGGCGTGTCCCCAGGAAGGGGGCGTGTCCCCAGCGTCTGGCCCCGCCCCCTTTTGCAGCCGCCCAGGCCCAGGCCCGGCTGGCGGCGCCCGAGAAGATGAAGAGCAGCATCAAACTGGTGGACGAGCAGATGAACTGGTGCGACAGCGCCCTGGAGGTCAGGGGGCGGGGCCAGGGGGGCAGGGGGCGGGGCCACGGGGGCAGGGGGTGGGGCCAGGAAGGGCAAACCCCTCCCAGTTCCCCTCCCAGTGACGCCAAACCAGTAGAAACCAGTAACTCCCAGTTGCCTGCCTGTTCCCGGCAATGAGGTCCCGGTGTCTCCGCCTGGTGGCCGATTTGGGAAGTGCAGCGCCCTCCCAGTTCAAACCAGTTCAAACCAGTTCATCCCAGTCATTCCCAGTTTAAACCAGTTCATCCCAGTTCAAACCAGTTCATCCCAGTCCCTCCCAGTCTATCCCAGTCCCTCCCAGTTCATCCCAGTTCAAACCAGTTCATCCCAGTCCCTCCCAGTTCATCCCAGTTCAAACCAGTTCATCCCAGTCCATCCCAGTCCCTCCCAGTTCATCCCAGTTCATCCCAGTTCATCCCAGTTCCTCCCAGTCCCCTCCCAGTCCCCTCCCAGTTCCCTCCCAGTCCCCTCCCAGTCCCTCCCAGTCCCTCCCAGTAGAAACCAGTCCCTCCCAGTTCCCTCCCAGTCCCCTCCCAGTTCATCCCAGTCCCCCCCAGTCCATCCCAGTCCATCCCAGTCTGTCCCAGTTCCCCTCAATGAACTCCCAGTGTCTCCCCCTGGTGGCCAATTTGGGAACTGCAGCTCCCTCCCAGTTCATCCCAGTCACTCCCAGTATAAACCAGTTTATTCCAGTCCCTCCCAGCCCCTCCCAGTCCCTCCCAGTCCCTCCCAGTCACTCCCAGTATAAACCAGTTTATTCCAGTCCCCCCCAGTCCCTCCCAGTCCCTCCCAGTCCCTCCCAGTTCATCCCAGTCACTCCCAGTTCATCCCAGTCCAAACCAGTATCTCCCAGTCCCCCCTATCCTCTCTAAACCCCCTCCCAGTTCCCTCCCAGTTTGTCCCAGTCCCTCCCAGTTCCTCCCAATCCCTCCCAGTTCCCCTCAATTGACTCCCAGTCTCTCCACAAGCGCCACCTGGTGGCCAAATTTGGAACTGCAGCTCCCTCCCAGTTTATCCCAGTCACTCCCAGTATAAACCAGTTGCTCCCAGTCCCTCCCAGTCCCTCCCAGTCCCTCCCAGTCCCTCCCAGTCCCTCCCAGTGACTCCCAGTCCCCCCCAGTTCCTGCTGGAGCAGACGGACGTGCTGGTGGTGGGGGCGCTGGGCCTGCAGGGCACCGGCAAATCCACGGTGCTGTCACTGCTGGCCGGGAACCAGCCCGAGGAGGATCCCAGGTACTGGGGGGACTGGTTTGTACTGGGAGGGACTGGGAGGGGACTGGGAGGGACTGGGAGGGACTGGGAGGGAACTGGGAGGGACTGGGATGGACTGGGAGGGACTGGGAGGGACTGGGAGGGGACTGGGAGGGGACTGGGAGGGACTGGGAGGGGACTGGGAGGGACTGGGAGGGACTGGGAGGGGACTGGGAGGGGGTTGGGTGGTCTATACTGGTCCATACTGGTCCATACTGGTCCGTACTGGTCCATACTGGTCTATACTGGTCCATACTGGTCCATACTGGTCCGTACTGGTCCATACTGGTCCATACTGGTCCATACTGGTCCGTACTGGTCCATACTGGTCCATACTGGTCCGTACTGGTCCGTACTGGTCCGTACTGGTCCATACTGGTCCATACTGGTTTCAGGTCCTTCGTGTTCCGGCCGCAGCCGCCGGAGCTGCGGGAAAGGGGCGGGGCCCAGACCGGCGGCATCGACCTCTTCGTCACCCAGGAGCGCGTCCTGTTCCTGGACACCCAGGTGATTAATTAGCGTTAATTAGCGCTAATTAGTCATCATTAGCGCTCACCCTGCTCTGCCTGGACACCCAGGGGGTTAATTAATGGTGTTAATTAGTGCTAATTAGCCTTCATTGGGGCTCACTGTGCTCTTCCTGGACACCCAGGTGATTAATTAGCGTTAATTAGCGCTAATTAGTCATCATTAGCGCTCACCGTGCTCTTCCTGGACACCCAGGTGATTAATTAGCGTTAATTAGCGCTAATTAACCTCCATTGGGGATCACCCTGCTCTGCCTGGATACCCAGGTGGTTAATTAATGATGTTAATTAGCGCTAATTAGCCGTCATTTGGGCTCACCCTGCTCTTCCTGGACACCCAGGTGTTTAATTAGCGTTAATTAGCGCTAATTAACATTCATTAGTGCTCAGCCTGCTCTTCCTGGACACCCAGGTGGTTAATTAATGATGTTAATTAGCGCTAATTAACATTCATTGGTGCTCACCGTGCTCTTCCTGGACACCCAGGTGATTAATTAGTGTTAATTAGCGCTAATTAGTCATCATTAGCGCTCACCCTGCTCTGCCTGGATACCCAGGTGGTTAATTAATGGTGTTAATTAGCGCTAATTAGCCTTCATTGGTGCTCACCCTGCTCTTCCTGGACACCCATGTGATTAATTAGTGTTAATTAGCGCTAATTAACCTTCATCGGGGCTCACCCTGCTCTTCCTGGACACCCAGGTGATTAATTAGCGTTAATTAGCGCTAATTAGCATTCATTAGCGCTCACCCTGCTCTGCCTGGATACCCAGGGGGTTAATTAATGGTGTTAATTAGTGCTAATTAACCTCCATTGGGGCTCACTGTGCTCTTCCTGGACACCAAGGTGATTAATTAATTAGTGTTAATTAGCGCTAATTAACCTCCATCGGGGATCACTGTGCTCTTCCTGGACACCCAGGTGATTAATTAATGGTGTTAATTAGCGCTAATTAACCTTCATTAGGGCTCACTGTCCTCTTCCTGGACACCCAGGTGATTAATTAGCATTAATTAACGCTAATTAACCTTCATTGGTGCTCACTCTGCTCTTCCTGGACGCCCAGGTGATTAATTAATGGTGTTAATTAGTGCTAATTAACATTCATTAGTGCTCAGCCTGCTCTTCCTGGACACCCAGGTGATTAATTAATGGTGTTAATTAGCGTTAATTAACCTTCATTGGGGCTCACTGTGCTCTTCCTGGACACCCAGGTGATTAATTAGTGTTAATTAGCACTAATTAACCTTCCTTGGGGCTCACTGTGCTCTGCCTGGACACCCAGGTGATTAATTAGTGTTAATTAGCACTAATTAACCTTTATTGGGGCTCACTGTGCTCTTCCTGGATACCCAGGTGATTAATTAATGATGTTAATTAGCGCTAATTAACCTTCATTAGTGCTCACCCTGCTCTGCCTGGACACCCAGGTGATTAATTAATGCTAATTAACGCTACTTTGTACTAATTAACGTTCATTAGCGCTCACCGTGATCAGGCCAATTGCCGTAATTAATTAATCCAATTAACCCGTAACTACCCCAATTATCCCAAATTACCGTAATTACCCCAATTACCGTAATTACCCCAACTACTGTAATTCCCATGATTATCCCCAATTGCCCTAATTAATTACCCTAATTGCCTTAATTACCGTAATTACCCCACCTTACCGTAATTACCCCAACTACCGTAATTACCCCAATTACCGTAATTACCCTAAATACCGTAATTACCCCAACTACCGTAATTACCCCAATTTACCGTAATTACCCTAAATACCGTAATTACCCCAAATACCGTAATTACCCTAAATACCGTAATTACCCCAACTACCGTAATTACCCAAACTACCGTAATTACCCCAACCACCGTAATTCCCATGATTATCCCCAATTGCCCTAATTAATTACCCTAATTGCCTTAATTAGCATAATTACCCCCTTACCATAATTACCCCAACCTACTGTAATTACCCCAACTACCGTAATTCCTGTGATTACCCCCAATTGCTGTAATTAATTACCCTAATTGCCTTAATTAGCATAATTACCTCCCTTACCATAATTACCCCAACCTACCGTAATTACCCTAAATACCGTAATTACCCTAAATGCCGTAATTACTCCACCTACTTTAATTACCCTAAATACCGTAATTACCCTAAATACCGTAATCACCTCAAATACCGTAATTACCCTAATTCATTAATCCCCTTTTTGCCCCGCCCCTCCCTCATTACCATACCGAGGGCCGGGTGGGCGTGGCCTCACACCTGACCACGCCCACCCCCCCTCAGCCCATCCTCAGCCCCGCCCACCTGGATCACCTGATCAACAACGACCGGAAGCTTCCGCCCGAGTTCGCGCTGCCCCACGCCTACGTGGAGACCCAGGTGAGGGGGCGGGGCCTGGGGTTCGTTAGGCTAATGAGGCGGTTAATTATGCTAACGAGGGTTGATTGGCAGTCGCTGCAGATCGCCGCCTTCCTCTTCACCGTCTGCCACGTGGTGCTGCTGGTCCAGGATTGGTTCACCGACCTGGGGCTCTACAGGTGGGGCCGGCAGGTGACCCCGGAGTGACCTCTGAGTGACCTCTGAGTGACCTCTGAGTGACCTCGGAGTGACCCCAAAACTGAGCCAGAAGTGACCTCGAAAGTGACCCTTAAGTGACCCCTGAGTGACCTCTGAGTGACCTCGGAGTGACCTCTGAGTGACCCCGGAGTGACCTCTAAGTGACCTCTGAGTGACCCCGGAGTGACCCCGGAGTGACCTCTGAGTGACCCCTGAGTGACCCCAGAGTGACCCCTGAGTGACCTCTGAGTGACCCCGGAGTGACCCCGGAGTGACCCCAAAACTGACCCATAGGTGACCTCAGAGTGACCCCGGAGTGACCCCTGAGTGACCTCTGAGTGACCCCTAAGTGACCTCAGAGTGACCCCTGAGTGACCTCTGAGTGACCTCAGAGTGACCTCGAAAGTGACCCTTAAGTGACCTGAGAATGACCCAAAATTGACCCACAGGTGACCCCAGAGTGACCCCAAAACTGACCCGCAGGTGACCCCTAAGTGACCTCAGAGTGACCCCAGAGTGACCCCAAAACTGACCCATAAGTGACCTCTAAGTGACCTCGAAGTGACCCTTACGTGACCTCAGAGTGACCCCAAAACTGACCCATAAGTGACCTCAAAATGACCTCTAAGTGACCTGAGAATGACCCAGAGGTGACCTCCACGTGACCCCAAAGTGACCTGAAAGTGACCTCTAAGTGACCCTTAGTTGACCTCAAAATGACCCTTAAGCGACCTCAGAGTGACCCCAAAACTGACCCAGCAGTGACCTGGTAGTGACCCATAAGTGACCTCAAAGTGACCCCTAAGTGACCTCAGAGTGACCCCAAAACTGTCCCGTAAGTGACCCCAAGCTGACCCGTGACCCATAAATGACCCGTGAGTGACCCAGGAGTGACCTCAAGGTGACCCCAAAGTGACCCCAAAGTGACCCCAAACTGACCTTTAAGTGACCTCAAACTGACCCTTAAGTGACCTCAAACTGACCCCTAAGTGACCTCAAAGTGACCCCTAAGTGACCTCGAAGTGACCCTTAAGTGACCTCAGAGTGACCCCAAAGTGACCCTTAAGTGACCCCAAACTGACCCCTAAGTGCCCACACCTGCCCCACACCTGTCCCACCTGCGCCACCTGTCCCACCTGTCCAACCTGTCCCACACCTGTCCCACCTGTCCCTGCCCCACCTGTACCTGTCCCACACACACCTGTCCCACACCTGCCCCACCTGCCCCACCTGTCCCACCTGTCCCACCTGTCCCACCTGCCCCACACCTGTCCCACCTGTCCCACCTGCCCCACCTGTCCCACCTGTCTCACCTGTCCCACACCTGTCCCACCTGCCCCACCTGTCTCACCTGTCCCACACCTGTCCCACCTGCCCCACCTGTCTCACCTGTCCCACACCTGTCCCACCTGCCCCACACCTGTCTCACCTGTCCCACCTGTCTCACCTGTCTCACCTGTCCCACACCTGTCTCACCTGTCCCACACCTGCCCCACCTGTCCCACACCTGTCCCACCTGTCCCACACCTGTCCCACCTGCCCCACACCTGTCCCACCTGCCCCACACCTGCCCCACCTGTCCCACCTGTCCCACCTGTCCCACCTGTCCCACACCTGTCCCACCTGCCCCACCTGCCCCACCTGCCCCACACCTGCCCCACCTGTCCCACCTGCCCCACACCTGCCCCACCTGCCCCACCTGCCCCACCTGCCCCACACCTGCCCCACCTGTCCCACCTGTCTCACCTGTCCCACACCTGTCCCACACCTGTCCCACCTGTCTCACACCTGTCTCACCTGCCCCACCTGTCCCACCTGTCCCACACACACCTGTCCCACCTGTCCCACACCTGCCCCACCTGTCTCACCTGCCCCACCTGCCCCACCTGTCTCACCTGTCTCACCTGCCCCACCTGCCCCACCTGTCCCACCTGTCCCACCTGTCCCACCTGTCCCACCTGCCCCACCTGTCCCACCTGTCCCACCTGTCTCACCTGTCTCACCTGTCCCACACCTGTCTCACCTGTCTCACCTGTCCCAGGTTCCTGCAGACGGCCGAGATGGTGAAGCCGCCGACGCCGTCCCCGAGCCACGACTGCGGCGGGGGCGGGGCCGAGGAGCCCTCCGAGTACTACCCACACCTGGGTGAGTCCCACAGGTACACCTGGGTGAGTCCCACAGGTACACCTGTGTGAGCCATAGGTACACCTGTGTGAGCCATGGATACACCTGTGTGCCCCATAGAGCCCTCCGAGTACTACCCACACCTGGGTGAGTCCCACAGGTACACCTGGGCCCCACAGGTACACCTGTGTGCCATAGGTACACCTGTGTGAGCCATGGATACACCTGTGTGCCATAGGTACACCTGGGTGAGTCCCACAGGTACACCTGTGTGCCATAGACACACCTGTGTGAGCCATGGATACACCTGTGCCCCATAGAGCCCTCCGAGTACTACCCACACCTGGGTGAGTCCCACAGGTACACCTGGGCCCCAGAGATACACCTGGGTGAGCCCCACAGGTACACCTGGGCCCCACAGGTACACCTGTGTGTGCCATAGGTACACCTGTGTGAGCCATGGATACACCTGGGTGAGCCCCACAGGTACACCTGTGCCCCAGGTGTGTCCCAGGTGTGTCTCACCTGTCCCCAGATTCCCCCCAGGTGTGTCTCACCTGTCCCTGGGTAGTCCCAGGTGTGTCCCCCACAGCGTTCGTTCAGACCCCCGCTCCCCCAGGTGTCTCACCTGTGCCCAGGTGTGTCCCCCGCAGTGTTTGGGCAGACCCGCACTCCCCCTGAGTGTCCCAGGTGCCCCCAGGTGTGCCCAGATGTGCCCAGGTGTGTCTCACCTGTCCCCCAGGTGTGTCTCACCTGTGCCCAGGTAACCCCAGGTGTGTCCCAGGTGTATCCCCAGGTGTCTCACCTGTGCCCAGATGTCCCCAGGTGTCCCCCAGGTGTGTCTCACCTGTGCCCAGGTAACCCCAGGTGTGTCTCCCTGCAGTGTTCGTTCAGACCCCCGCTCCCCCTGAGTGTCCCAGGTAACCTCAGGTGTGTCTCACCTGTGCCCAGGTGTATCCCAGGTGTTCCCAGGTGCCCCCAGGTGTGCCCCCAGGTGTGTCTCACCTGTGCCCAGGTAACCCCAGGTGTATCCCAGGTGTCCCAGGTGTGTCTCACCTGTTCCCAGGTGTCCCAGGTGTGTCTCACCTGTCCCCAGGTGACCCCAGGTGTCTCCCCGCAGTGTTCGTGCAGACCCGCGCTCCCCGAGTGTCCCAGGTGCCCCCAGGTGTGTCCCAGGTGTGTCTCACCTGTACCCAGGTGTCTCTCAGGTGCCCCCAGGTGTATCCTAGGTGTGTCCCAGGTGTGTCTCACCTGTGCCCAGGTAACCCCAGGTGTGTCTCACCTGTACCCAGGTGTGTCTCAGCTGTACCCAGGTGTGTCTCACCTGTGCCCAGGTGTGTCCCAGGTGTCCCCAGGTGTGTCTCACCTGTACCCAGGTGTATCCCAGGTGTGCCCACAGGTGTCTCACCTGTGCCCAGGTGTGTCCCAGGTGTCCCCCAGGTGTGTCTCACATGTGTCCAGGTGCCCCCAGGTGTGTCTCACCTGTCCCTGGGTAGTCCCAGGTGTGTCTCCCCGCAGTGTTCATGCAGACCCATGCTCCCCCAGGTGTTCTCAGGTGTCCCCCAGGTGTGTCTCACCTGTGCCCAGGTGTGTTCCAGATGCGTCTCGCCTGCCCCCCCAGGCGTGTCCCACCTGTACCCAGGTGTGTTCTCAGGTGCCCCCAGGTGTATCCCAGGTGTCCCCAGGTGTGTCTCACCTGTGCCCAGGTGTCTCCCAGGTGTATCGCAGGTGTGCCCCCAGGTGTCTCACCTGTCCCCAGGTGCCCCCCAGGTGTGTCCCACCTGTGTCCCCAGGTGTATCCCAGGTGTGTCCCAGGTGTTCTCAGGTGCCCCTAGATGTCCCCAGGTGTGTCTCACCTGTACCCAGGTGCCCCCAGGTGTATCCCAGGTGACCCCAGGTAACCCAGGTGTCTCCCCGCAGTGTTCGTGCAGACCCCCACTCCCCCAGGTGTCAGGTGTATCCCAGGTGTGTCTCACCTGTCCCCAGGTGTGTCCCACTTGTCCCCAGGTGTGTCTCACCTGTGCCCAGGTAACCCCAGGTGTGTCCCCCGCAGTGTTCGTGCAGACCCACACTCCCCCAGGTGTCTCACCTGTACCCAGGTGTATCCCAGGTGACCCCAGGTGTGTCTCACCTGTACCCAGGTGTATCCCAGGTGCCCCCAGGTGTCCCCCAGGTGTATCTCACCTGTCCCCAGGTAAGCCAGGTGTGTCTCCCCGCAGTGTTCGTGCAGACCCGCGCTCCCCCAGGTGTCTCACCTGTATTCAGATGTCCCCAGGTGTATCCCAGGTGCCCCCAGGTGTGTCTCACCTGTACCCAGGTAACTCCAGGTGTGTCTCACCTGTGCCCAGGTGTCTCCCAGGTGACCCCAGGTGTATCCCAGATGTCCCCAGGTGTGTCCCACCTGTGCCCAGGTAACTCCAGGTGTGTCTCACCTGTGCCCAGGTGTCCCCAGGTGTGTCCCAGGTGTATCCCAGGTGTGTCTCACCTGTGCCCAGGTGACCCCAGGTGTGCCCAGGTGTCCCCAGGTGTGTCTCACCTGTGCCCAGGTGTATCCCAGATGTCCCCAGGTGTGTCCCACCTGTGCCCAGGTAACCCCAGGTGTGTCTCACCTGTACCCAGGTGTTCTCAGGTGTGTCCCAGGTGTGTCTCACCTGTCCCCAGGTGACGCCAGGTGTCCCCAGGTGTCTCACCTGTCCCCAGGTAACCCCAGGTGTGTCTCCCCGCAGTGTTCGTGCAGACCCGCGCTCCCCCCGAGTCCTTCTCCCCGCGCCGCCTGGGGCAGATGCAGCGCGTGCTGGGCCGGCTGATGGCGCACTCCCGCCTGAAATACAGAGGTGAGCGGCTCAGGTGTGCTCAGGTGTGTCCCAGGTGAGGTTTGAGGGGTCCCAGGTGAGGTTTGAGGGGTCCCAGGTGAGGTTTGGGGGGTCCCAGGTGAGGTTTGGGGGTCCCAGGTGGGGTTTGAGGGGTCCCAGGTGAGGTTTGAGGGGTCCCAGTTGAGGTTTGGGGGTCCCAGGTGTGTCCCAGGTGTGCCCAGGTGTGCCCAGGTGTGCTCAGGTGTGCTCAGGTGTGCTCAGGTGTGCTCAGGTGTGTCCCAGGTGTGTCCCAGGTGTGCTCAGGTGTGCCCAGGTGTGTCCCAGGTGAGGTTTGGGGGCGGTCCCAGCGCGTGCTGGGCCGGCTGATGGCGCACTCCCGCCTGAAATACAGAGGTGAGCGGCTCAGGTGTGCTCAGGTGTGCTCAGGTGTGCCCCAGGTGTGGTTTGGGGGGTCCCAGGTGAGGTTTGAGGGGTCCCAGGTGAGGTTTGGGGGGGATTTGGGGGTCCCAGGTGGGGTTTGAGGGGTCCCAGGTGAGGTTTGGGGAGCTCAGGTGTGCTCAGGTGTGCTCAGGTGTGCTCAGGTGTGCCCCAGGTGTGCTCAGGTGTGCTCAGGTGTGCCCCAGGTGTGCTCAGGTGTGCTCAGGTGTGCCCAGGTGTGCTCAGGTGTGCCCCAGGTGTGCTCAGGTGTGTCCCAGGTGAGGTTTGGGGGGTCCCAGGTGAGGTTTGGGGGGCACAGGTGTGCTCAGGTGTGCACAGGTGTGTCTCAGGTGTGCTCAGGTGTGCTCAGGTGTGTCCCAGGTGTGTCCCAGGTGAGCTCAGGTGTGCTCAGGTGTGTCCCAGGTGTGCTCAGGTGTGCTCAGGTGTGCTCAGGTGTGTCCCAGGTGTGCTCAGGTGTGCCCAGGTGTGCTCAGGTGTGCTCAGGTGTGTCCCAGGTGTGTCCCAGGTGTGCTCAGGTGTGTCCCAGGTGTGTCCCAGGTGTGCTCAGGTGTGTCCCAGGTGTGTCCCAGGTGTGTCCCAGGTGAGGTTTGGGGGCGGTCCCAGCGCGTGCTGGGCCGGCTGATGGCGCACTCCCGCCTGAAATACAGAGGTGAGGGGCTCAGGTGTGCCCAGGTGTGCTCAGGTGTGGTTTGGGGGGTCCCAGGTGAGGTTTGGGGGGTCCCAGGTGAGGTTTGGGGGGTCCCAGGTGAGGTTTGGGGGGTCCCAGGTGAGGTTTGAGGGGTCCCAGGTGAGGTTTGGTGGGCACAGGTGTGTCCCAGGTGTGTCCCAGGTGTGTCCCAGGTGTGCTCAGGTGTGCTCAGGTGTGCCCCAGGTGTGTCCCAGGTGAGGTTTGGGGGCGGTCACAGCGCGTGCTGGGCCGGCTGATGGCGCACTCCCGCCTGAAATACAGAGGTGAGGGGCTCAGGTGTGCTCAGGTGTGCTCAGGTGTGCCCAGGTGTGTCACAGGTGAGGTTTGAGGGGTCCCAGGTGAGATTTGGGGGGCACAGGTGGGCACAGGTGTGTCCCAGGTGTGTCCCAGGTGTGCTCAGGTGTGCTCAGGTGTGCTCAGGTGTGCCCCAGGTGTGTCCCAGGTGTGTCACAGGTGAGGTTTGAGGGGTCCCAGGTGAGGTTTGAGGGGTCCCAGGTGGGGTTTGAAGGGTCCCAGGTGAGGTTTGGTGTGCCCAGGTATGTCCCAGGTATGTCCCAGGTGTGCTCAGGTGAGGTCAGGTGTGCTCAGGTGTGTCCCAGGTGTGTCCCAGGTGTGCCCAGGTGTGTCCCAGGTGTGCTCAGGTGTGCTCAGGTGTGCTCAGGTGTGCTCAGGTGTGCACAGGTGTGCTCAGGTGTGTCCCAGGTGTGTCCCAGGTGTGCTCAGGTGTGCCCAGGTGAGGTTTGGGGGGGATTTGGGGGTCCCAGGTGGGGTTTGAGGGGTCCCAGGTGAGGTTTGGTGTGCTCAGGTGTGTCCCAGGTGTGCTCAGGTGTGCTCAGGTGTGCTCAGGTGTGCTCAGGTGTGCTCAGGTGTGCCCCAGGTGTGCCCAGGTGTGCTCAGGTGAGGTCTGGGGTTAAATTTGTTTCATTTTGATCCATTTGGGGTCAAATTTGGGTTAATTTCGGGTTAATTTTGGTTAATTAGGATCAATTAGTGTTAATTAGTGTTAATTAGCGTTAATTATCTCCTCCCCAGGCTTCCTGTCTATGCAGGGACTTCTCTTGGGTGGATTTTGGGTTAAATTTCATCCATTTTGGATCAATTTTGGGTCAATTTTGGGCTAATTTCGGGTTAATTTTGGTTTATTAGGATTAATTAGTGTTAATTAGCGTTAATTAGCGTTAATTATCCCCTCCCCAGGCTCCCTGTCCATGCTCCTGGGTGGATTTTGGGTTAAATTTGATCCATTTTGGATCCATTTTGGCTCAACTTTGGGTCAATTTTGGGTTCATTTCAGCTAATTAGGACCAATTAGTGCTAATTAGTGTTAATTAGCATTAATTATCTCCTCCCCAGGCTCCCTGTCCATGCTCCTGGGTGGATTTTGGGTTAAATTTGATCCATTTTGGGTCAATTTTGGGTCAATTTTGGGCACGTTTCGGGTTAATTTTGGCATATTTGGGTTAATTACTGCTAATTAGTGTTAATTAGTGTTAATTATCCCCTCCCCAGGCTCCCTATCCATGCTCCTGGGTGGATTTTGGGTTAAATTTGATCCCTTTTGGGTCAATTTTGGGTCAATTTTGGGCACATTTCGGGTTAATTTTGGCATATTAGGACTAATTAGTGTTAATTAGTGTTAATTAGCGTTAATTATCCCCTCCCCAGGCTCGCTGTCCATGCGGGGACTGCTCCTGAGTGGATTTTGGGTTAAATTTGATCCATTTTAGATCAATTTTGGGGCAATTTTGGGCCCATTTTGGGTTAATTTTGGCATATTAGGACTAATTAGCATTAATTAGTGTTAATTAGCATTAATTAATCTCCCCCCCAGGCTCGCTGTCGATGCGGGAGCTCCTCCCCACCCCCCCCGGGCCGCCCCCGGCCCCGGCCGAGCCCCCCGAGGTCAATCTGTTCCTGCTGCCCCCCCTGGAGGAGGAGCCCGAGGACGCCCTGCCCCGGGCAGGTACTGACCAGTATAAACCAGTATAAACCAGTACGGACCAGTATAGACCAGTATGGACCAGTATGGACCAGTATGGACCAGTATAAACCAGTATAGACCAGTATAGACCAGTATGGACCAGTATAGACCAGTATGGACCAGTATAAACCAGTACGGACCAGTATAAACCAGTATGGACCAGTATAGACCAGTATAAACCAGTATAGACCAGTATAGACCAGTATGGACCAGTATAGACCAGTATGGACCAGTATAAACCAGTACGGACCAGTATAAACCAGTATGGACCAGTATAGACCAGTATAAACCAGTATAGACCAGTATGGACCAGTATAAACCAGTATAGACCAGTATAAACCAGTATGGACCAGTATGGACCAGTATGGACCAGTATAAACCAGTATAAACCAGTACAGACCAGTATAAACCAGTATAAACCAGTATGGACCAGTATAAACCAGTATGGACCAGTATGGACCAGTATAGACCAGTATGGACCAGTATGGACCAGTATGGACCAGTATAGACCAGTATAGACCAGTATGGACCAGTATAAACCAGTATAGACCAGTATAGACCAGTATGGACCAGTATGGACCAGTATAGACCAGTATGGACCAGTATGGACCAGTATAGACCAGTATGGACCAGTATAGACCAGTATAGACCAGTATAGACCAGTATGGACCAGTATAGACCAGTATAGACCAGTATGGACCAGTATGGACCAGTATAGACCAGTATAGACCAGTATGGACCAGTATAGACCAGTATGGACCAGTATGGACCAGTATGGACCAGTATAGACCAGTATAGACCAGTATGGACCAGTATAGACCAGTATAGACCAGTATAGACCAGTATGGACCAGTATAGACCAGTATAGACCAGTATAGACCAGTATGGACCAGTATAGACCAGTATAGACCAGTATAGACCAGTATGGACCAGTATGGACCAGTATAGACCAGTATAGACCAGTATGGACCAGTATAGACCAGTATGGACCAGTATGGACCAGTATAGACCAGTATAGACCAGTATGGACCAGTACAGACCAGTATAGACCAGTATAGACCAGTATGGACCAGTATAGACCAGTATGGACCAGTATAAACCAGTATGGACCAGTATAGACCAGTATAAACCAGTATGGACCAGTATAGACCAGTATGGACCAGTATAGACCAGTATAGACCAGTATGGACCAGTATGGACCAGTATAGACCAGTATAAACCAGTATAAACCAGTATGGACCAGTATAGACCAGTATAAACCAGTATAGACCAGTATAGACCAGTACAGACCAGTATAGACCAGTATGGACCAGTATAGACCAGTATAGACCAGTATGGACCAGTATAAACCAGTATAGACCAGTATAAACCAGTATGGACCAGTATGGACCAGTATGGACCAGTATAAACCAGTATAAACCAGTATAGACCAGTATAAACCAGTATAGACCAGTATGGACCAGTATGGACCAGTATAGACCAGTATGGACCAGTATAGACCAGTATAGACCAGTATAGACCAGCATAGACCAGTATAGACCAGTATAGACCAGTATAAACCAGTATAGGCCAGTATAGACCAGTATAGACCAGTATAAACCAGTATGGACCAGTATGAACCAGTATAGACCAGTATAGACCAGTATGGACCAGTATAGACCAGTATGGACCAGTATAAACCAGTATAGACCAGTATAGACCAGTATGGACCAGTATAGACCAGTATAGACCAGTATGGACCAGTATAGACCAGTATGGACCAGTATGGACCAGTATAGACCAGTATAGACCAGTATAGACCAGTACAGACCAGTATAAACCAGTATAAACCAGTATAGACCAGTACAGACCAGTATAGAGCACTATAGACCAGTATAGACCAGTACAGACCAGAATAGACCAGTATAAACCAGTATGGACCAGTATGGACCAGTATAGACCAGTATGGACCAGTATAGACCAGTATAGACCAGTATAGACCAGTATGGACCAGTATAGACCAGTATGGACCAGTATAGACCAGTATGGACCAGTATAGACCAGTATGGACCAGTATAGACCAGTATAGACCAGTATGGACCAGTATAAACCAGTATGGACCAGTATGGACCAGTATAAACCAGTATAGACCAGTATAGACCAGTATAGACCGGTATAGACCAGTATGGACCAGTATAAACCAGTATAAACCAGTATGGACCAGTATAGACCAGTATGGACCAGTATAGACCAGTATAGACCAGTATGGACCAGTATAAACCAGTACAGACCACTATAGACCAGTATAAACCAGTACAGACCAGTATAAACCAGTATAGACCAGTACAGACCAGTATGGACCAGTACAGACCAGTATAGACCAGTACAGACCAGTATAAACCAGTACAGACCAGTACAGACCAGTATAGACCAGTACAGACCAGTATGGACCAGTACAGACCAGTAGAGACCAGTACAGACCAGTATAAACCAGTGACAGCCCCGGGGAACCCCTGGCGCCCTCCCAGTTCCCTCCCAGTCCCTCCCAGTCCGTCCCAGTTCATCCCAGTTCATCCCAGTTCCCCTCAATAAACTCCCAGCGCCTCCACGAGCGCCACCTGGTGGCCAACTTGTGAACTGCGCATCCCTCCCAGTTCATCCCAGTCCCTCCCAGTATAAACCAGTGACCCCAAACCCTCCCCCAGTCCCTCCCAGTCCGTCCCAGTCCCTCCCAGTTCCCCTCAATGAACTCCCAGTGCCTCCACGAGCGCCACCTGGTGGCCAATTTGTGAACTGCAGCTCCCTCCCAGTTCATCCCAGTCCCTCCCAGTCCCTCCCAGTCCATCCCAGTCCCTCCCAGTCCATCCCAGTCCCTCCCAGTAACGGCTGGCTGTCCCGCAGGTGGGGGAGGGGCGCTGTTCCCAGCCCTGCCCCCCTTCCGAGGCCGGGGGGGGCTGGGGGGGCTCCTGGCCCGGCTGCGGGGGAGGGTCCTGGCGGCGGCCAGATCCCAGTTATCCCACAGCCTGCTGACCGAGCGCAACTGGTGAGACTGGGAGGGCACTGGGAGGGGGTTTGGGGTCACTGGTTTGAACTGGTTTGAACTGGGAGGGACTGGGAGGGACTGGGAGGGGGTTTGGGGTCACTGGTTTGAACTGGGAGGAACTGGGAGGGACTGGGATGGCGCTGGAAGGGGACTGGGAGTGACTGGGAGGCACTGGGAGGGCACTGGGAGGGGGTTTGGGGTCACTGGTTTGAACTGGGAGGGACTGGGATGAACTGGGAGGGACTGGGAGGGACTGGGAGTGACTGGGAGTTACTGGGAGTTAATGGGAGAGGGTCTGGGGGGCACTGGGAGGAACTGGTTTGAACTGGGAGGGACTGGGAGGGAGCTGCAGCTCTCAAATTGGCCACCAGGTGGCGCTTGTGGAGATGCTGGGAGGTGATTGAGGGGAACTGGGAGGGACTGGGATGAACTGGGGGGGACTGGGAGCACTGGAAGGGGACTGGGAGTGACTGGGAGGGCACTGGGAGGGCACTGGGAGGGGGTTTGGGGTCACTGGTTTGAACTGGGAGGGACTGGGAGGAACTGGGAGGGAGCTGCAGTTCCCAAGTTGGCCACCAGGTGGCGTTTGTGGAGATGCTGGGAGGTGATTGAGAGGAACTGGGATGAACTGGGAGGGACTGGGAGCACTGGGAGGGGACTGGGAGTGACTGGGAGTTACTGGGAGAGGGTTTGGGGGGCACTGGGAGCAACTGGGATGAACTGGGAAGGACTGGGAGGGAGCTGCAGCTCCCAAATTGGCCACCAGGTGGCGCTTGTGGAGACGCTGGGAGGTCATTGAGGGGAACTGGGAGGGACTGGGATGAACTGGGAGGGACTGGGATGGACTGGGAGGGACTGGGATGAACTGGGATGAACTGGGAGGGACTGGGAGGGACTGGGAGGGACTGGGAGGGGGTTCGGGGGGCACTGGGAGTTACTGGGAGCAACTGGAATGGACTGGGAGGGGACTGGGAGAGGACTTGGGGTTACTGGTTTATACTGGGAGAGGATTGGGAGGGACTGGGATGGACTGGGAACAACTGGGGAGGTGATTGGGGGTTACTGGTTTGTACTGGGAGGGAACTGGGATGGGGTTTGGGGATAACTGGGAGGGCCTGTCTTACCTGCACTGGTCCATACTGGTTTATACTGGTCCATACTGGTCCGCAGGTTCCACTACGCCGCCCGGATCTGGGACGGGGTCAAGAAATCCTCGGCCCTGGCCGAGTACGGCCGCTTACTGGGATGAACTGGGACCAACTGGGAGCCTCAATAAAACCCTTCCAACCGCCTCCTGCTGGCCTTAATTAGCGATCAATGTTCATTAGTCACTCCTCCGGGGCGTTATTAGGTGTAATTACCCCTCAGGAATTTAATTGGCCCCTCAGAAATTTAATTACCCCCTCACTAGTTTGATTACCTCCTCCCCCCGCTTCCCTCAGAAACCCCTCAAATCTCCTCATTTTAAATTTAATTAGCGATAAACGCCAATTAATTGCCCCCGCGAGGCATAATTAAGCCTAATTACCCCTCACAAATTTAATTATCCCCTCACAATCTTAATTACCTCTCGTTTCCCCTCACGGCTTTGCGCGCTGCGAAAAAAGGCGGGAAAACCCCTGAGGGAGGGAGGAACTGGGAGGAACTGGGAGCCTCAATAAAACCCTTCCAACCGCCTCCTGCTGGCCTTAATTAGCAATAAATGTTAATTAATTACTCCTCCGGGGCATAATTAGGCCTGGTTACCCCTCAGGAATTTAATTGGCCCCTCAGAAATTTAATTACCCCCTCACAAGTTTGATTACCTCCTCCCCTGCTTCCCTCAGAAACCCCTCAAATCTCCTCATTTTGGCTTTAATTAGCGATAAACGCCAATTAATTGCCCCCCCGAGGCATAATTAAGCCTAATTACCCCTCACAAACTTCATCATCCCCTCACAAATTTAATTATTCCCCTCAGAAAGTTAATTACCTCCCACTTCCCCTCACGGCTTCGCGCACTGCGAAAAAAGGCGGGAAAACCCCTGAGGGAGGGAGGAACTGGGAGCCTCAATAAAACCCTTCCAACCGCCTCCTGCTGGCCTTAATTAGCAATAAATGTTCATTAATTACTCCTCCGGGGCATAATTAGGCCTGGTTACCCCTCAGGAATTTAATTGGCCCCTCAGTAATTTAATTACCCACTCACAAATTTGATCACCTCCTCCCCTGCTTCCCTCAGAAACCCCTCAAATCTCCTCATTTTGGCTTTAATTAGCGATAAACGCCAATTAATTGCCCCCCCGAGGCATAATTAGGTCTAATTACCCCTCACAAACTTAATGCCCCCCTCACTAATTTAATTATCCCCTCACAAACTTAATTACCTCCCGCTTCCCCTCACGGCTTCCCGCGCTGTGAAAAAAGGCGGGAAAACCCCTGAGGGAGGGAGGAACTGGGAGGAACTGGGAGCCTCAATAAAACCCTTCCAACCGCCTCTTGCTGGCCTTAATTAGCGATCAATGTTAATTAGCTACTCCTCCGGGGCGTTATTAGGTGTAATTACCCCTCAGGAATTTAATTGGCCCCTCAGAAATTTAATTACCCCCTCACAAGTTTGATTACCTCCTCCCTTGCTTCCCTCAGAAACCCCTCAAATCTCCTCATTTTGGCTTTAATTAGCGATAAACGCCAATTAATTGCCCCCCCGAGGCATAATTAAGCCTGATTACCCCTCACAAATTTAATTATCCCCTCACAAACTTAATTACCTCCGGCTTCCCCTCACGGCTTCGCGCGCTGCGAAAAAAGGCGGGAAAACCCCTGAGGGAGGGAGGAACTGGGAGCCTCAATAAAACCCTTCCAACCGCCTCCTGCTGGCCTTAATTAGCGATAAATGTTCATTAATTACTCCTCCGGGGCATAATTAGGCCTGGTTACCCCTCAGGAATTTAATTGGCCCCTCAGAAATTTAATTACCCCCTCACAAGTTTGATTACCTCCTCCCCTGCTTCCCTCAGAAACCCCTCAAATCTCCTCATTTTGGCCTTAATTAGCGATAAACGCCAATTAATTGCCCTCCCGAGGCATAATTAAGCCTAATTACCCCTCACAAACTTCATCATCCCCTCACAAATTTAATTATCCCCTCAGAAAGTTAATTACTTCCCGCCCTGCCCCCCTTTCCCCTCACGGCTTCGCGCGCTGCGAAAAAAGGCGGGAAAACCCCCGAGGGAGGGAGGGGGGAGAACCACGTGACCACAGAGCTTGGAGGACCTAGCGGGCTAGAGCGCCTCCCCGCGCATGCGCACCAACACCGGAAACCCCCTCAGAACCATAGAGTCGCGGGGAAGTTTTGGCGGAGCGCCTCCCGCCGCCGGCTCTGAGGCGATTTCCGGCGGGGCGAGCGGGCGGGGAGGCGATGCCGGAGATTCGCTTCACTCGAGTGATCTCCGTCAGCAGCGCCGACCCGGTAAATTCCCCTCACGGGGTTAAAAATCCTGCTCCGGTTAAACGGGGAATCTCCGTGGATTGAAGCTCTTCGGTGTTTCCCTCAGCGTCACCCGGCGGAGAATTTGCTGCGGCCGGACGATGGCGGGCGCTGGCGGGGGGCGGCGGCGGGGGAGAAGCAGCTGAGCGTGGTGTTGGAGGTGAGGGGGAATTTTAGAGGATTTGTGAGGGAAAAATTTGGGGATTTGTGAGGAGGATTTGGGGGTATTGGAGATGAAAGTTTGGGGTTTTGAGAGAAGAATTTGGGGGGCTCTGAGGGGGATTCGAGAGGAGGGTTTGGAGGGGTCTGAGGGGGATTTGAGGGGAAAATTTGCGGGGATTTGGGAGGAGGATTTGAGGGGCTCTGAGGGGGATTTGGGAGGAGAATTTTAGGGGATTTATGAGGAAAAATTTGGGATTTGAGAAGACGATTTGGGGGGATCCGAGGGGGATTTGGGGAAGAGAATTCGGGGGGATTTGAGAGGAGAATTTAAGGGGATTTTGGAGGAAGATTTGGGGGAAGTTTAGAAGAGAGATTGGGAGGAAAATTTGGGGTTTGAGAGGAGGATTGGGGGGTTCTGAGGGGGATTTGGGAGGAGAATTTTGGGGATTCGGGAGGCGAATTTGGGAGGAAAATCTGGGGGGATTTGGGAAGAGAATTTGGGGATTTAGGAAGAGAATTTGGGGAGGATTTGAGCTGAAAATTTGGGGATTTGGGAGGAGAATTTGGGAGGGAAATTTGGGGCTTTTGAGAGGCGAATTTGGGGAGGGTCCGAGAGGGTTTTGAGAGGAGAATTTGGGGGGATTGGAGGTGAAAATTTGGGGATTTTGAGGGGAAAATTTGGGGGTAATTTGAGATGAAAATTTGGGGGGATTTTGAGGGGAAAATTTGGGATTTGAGAGGAGAATTCGGGGAGGTCTGAAGGGGATTTGGGAGAATTTTGGGGGATTTGAGAGGAGGACTTGAGGGATTTTTGGAGGAAAAATTTGGGGATTTTGAGATGAAAATTTGGGGATATTGAGGGGAGAATTTGGGAGGAAAAATTTGGGAATTTGGGAAGAGAATTTGGGGGGGTTTGAGCTGAAAATTTGGGGGATTTGAGAGGAAAATTTGGGGGATTTAGGAAGAGAATCTGGGGGGATTTGAGCTGAAAATTTGGGGGATTTGGGAGGAGAATTTGGGGGTAATTTGAGAGGAAAATTTGGGGATTTGGGTGGGAGACTTTGGGGATTTGGGAGGAGAATTTGGGGGATTTTGAGGGAAAAATTGGGGATTTGGGAGGAGAATTTGGGGCAATTAGAGAGCAAAATTTGGAGAATTTGGGGGGGGATTTGAGCTGAAAATTTGGGGGATTTGACAGGAAAATTTGGGATTTGAGAGGAGAACTTGCGGGAATTTCAGCTGAAAATTTGAGGCTTTTCAGAGGCAAATTTGGGGAGCCTCCAAAATGGTTTTGAGACAAGAATCTGAAGGAATTTTTGAGGAAAATTTTGGGATTTTGGGAGGAAAATTTTGGGATTTTGAGGGGAAAATTTGGGGGATTTGGGAAGAGAATTTGGGGGAATTTCAGCTGAAAATTTGGGGATTTTGAGGGGAAAATTTGGGGTTTTTGACAGGAAAATTCGGGATTTGAGAGGAGAATTTGGGGGAAATTTGAGATGAAAATTTGGGGGAAATTGAGATGAAAATTTGGGGATTTTGAGAGGAAAATTTGGGGGATTTGGGAAGAGAATTTGGGGTAATTTGAGCTGAAAATTTGGGGATTTTGAGATGAAAATTTGGGGGATTTGAGATGAAAATTTGGGGATTTGGGAGGAAAAATTTGGGGGTTTAGGAAGAGAATTTGGGGGAATTTGAGCTGAAAATTTGGGGGATTTGACAGGAAAATTTGGGATTTGAGAGGAAAATTTGGGATTTGAGAGGAGAATTTGGGGGGAATTTGAGATGAAATTTGGAGATTTTGAGGGGAAAATTTGGGGGATTTGGGAAGAGAATTTGGGGCAATTGAAGAGCAAAATTTGGAGAATTTGGGGGGGATTTGAGCTGAAAATTTGGGGGATTTGAGATGAAAATTTGGGATTTGAGAGGAGAACTTGGGGGATTTGAGCTGAAAATTTGGGGCTTTTCAGAGGCAAATTTAGGGAGGCTCCAAAAGGGCTTTGAGAGAAGAATCTGAGGGAATTTTGGAGGAAAATTTTGGGATTTTGGGAGGAAAATTTGGGGATTTCGAGGGGAGAATTTGGGAAATTGGGAGGAAAAATTTGAGGGTTTAGGAAGAGAATCTGGGGGGATTTGAGCTGAAAATTTGGGGATTTGGGAAGAGATTTTGGGGTAATTTGAGATGAAAATTTGGGGGATTTGAGATGAAAATTTGGGGATTTGGGAGGAGAATTTGGGGGGGATTTGAGCTGAAAATTTGGGGATTTTGAGGGGAAAATTTGGGGGATTTGGGAAGAGAATTTGGGGCAATTGAAGAGCAAAATTTGGAGAATTTGAGGGGATTTGAGCTGAAAATTTGGGGCTTTTCAGAGGCAAATTTGGGGAGGCTCCGAGAGGGCTTTGAGAGAAGAATCTGAGGGAATTTTGGAGGAAAATTTGGGGATTTTGAGATGAAAATTTGGGGGATTTGAGAGGAAAATTTGGGGGATTTGAGGGGAAAATTTGGGGATTTGGGAGGAAAAATTTGGGGGTTTGGGAAGAGAATTTGGGGTAATTTGAGATGAAAATTTGGGGATTTTGAGGGGAAAATTCGGGGGATTTGGGAAGAGAATTTGGGGAATTTGAGCTGAAAATTTGGGGATTTGGGAAGAGAATTTGGGGGAATTTGAGAGGAAAATTTGGGGGATTTGAGAGGAAAATTTGGGGGATTTGAGAGGAAAATTTGGGGGATTTGAGAGGAAAATTTGGGGATTTGAGAGGAGAATTTGGGCGAATTTCAGCTGAAAATTTGGGGCTTTTCAGAGGCAAATTTGGGGAGGCTCCAAAAGGGCTTTGAGAGAAGAATCTGAGGGAATTTTGGAGGAAAATTTTGGGATTTTGGGAGGAAAATTTGGGGATTTTGAGGGGAAAATTTGGGAAATTGGGAGGAAAATTTGGGGGTTTAGGAAGAGAATTTGGGGGGATTTGAGCTGAAAATTTGGGGATTTGGGAAGAGAATTTGGGGGAATTTGAGCTGAAAATTTGGGGATTTGGGAAGAGAATTTGGGGGAATTTGAGAGGAAAATTTGGGGGATTTGAGAGGAAAATTTGGGAATTTGGGGGAATTTGAGCTGAAAATTTGGGGATTTGAGATGAAAATTTGGGGGATTTTGAGGGGAAGATTTGGGGGATTTGGGAAGAGAATTTGGGGGAATTGGAGAGCAAAATTTGGAGAATTTGGGGGGAATTTTGGAGGAAAATTTTGGGATTTTGGGAGGAAAATTTGGGGATTTTGAGGGGAAAATTTGGGAAATTGGGAGGAAAAATTTGGGGGTTTAGGAAGAGAATCTGGGGGGATTTGAGCTGAAAATTTGGGGGATTTGAGATGAAAATTTGGGGATTTTGAGGGGAAAATTTGGGGTATTTGAGCTGAAAATTTGGGGGTTTGGGAAGAGAATTTGGGGGAATTTGGGAGGAAAATTTGGGGATTTGGGAAGAGATTTTGGGGTAATTTGAGATGAAAATTTGGGGGATTTGAGCTGAAAATTTGGGGATTTGGGAGGAGAATTTGGGGGTAATTTGAGATTAAAATTTGGGGGATTTTGAGATGAAAATTTGGGGGATTTGAGGGGAAAATTTGGGGATTTGGGAAGAGAATTTGGGGGGATTTGAGGGGAAAATTTGGGGGATTTGAGCTGAAAATTTGGGGATTTGGGAGGAGAATTTGGGGTAATTTGAGATGAAAATTTGGGGGATTTGAGATGAAAATTTGGGGGATTTGAGGGGAAAATTTGGGGGATTTGGGCGGAGAATTTGGGGGAATTGGAGAGCAAAATTTGGAGAATTTGGGGGGAATTTTGGAGGAAAATTTTGGGATTTTGGGAGGAAAATTTGGGGGTTTAGGAAGAGAATCTGGGGGGATTTGAGCTGAAAATTTGGGGATTTTGAGATGAAAATTTGGGGATTTTGAGATGAAAATTTGGGGGATTTGGGAGGAAAAATTTGGGGATTTGGGAAGAGAACTTGGGGCAATTGGAGAGCAAAATTTGGAGAATTTGGGGGGGATTTGAGCTGAAAATTTGGGGCTTTTCAGAGGCAAATTTGGAGAGGGCTTTGAGAGAAGAATCTGAAGGAATTTTTGAGGAAAATTTTGGGATTTTGGGAGGAAAAATTTGGGGATTTTGGAAGAGAACTTGGGGGTATTTGAGCTGAAAATTTGGGGATTTGGGAAGAGATTTTGGGGTAATTTGAGATGAAAATTTGGGGGATTTTGACAGGAAAATTTGGGATTTGAGAGGAAAATTTGAGGCTTTTCAGAGGCAAATTGGTGGAAACTCCAAAAGGGCTTTGAGACAAGAATCTGAGGGAATTTTAGAGGAAAATTTTAGGATTTTGAAACAAAAATTTGGGATTTTGAGCCAAAAATTTGTGATTTTTTTCCCCCCTCCCCAAGCTGGGCTCCCCCGGCCCCATCCACTCCCTTCACGTCGGCAACGACGGCGCCGCCTTCGTCGAGGTCCTGCTGGGCTCCTCCTCCTCCCCCGACTTCCAGGTGCCCTTTGACCCTTCCCTAACCCCCCCCTCAGACAGGTGAGCCCCTCACCTGAGCCCCTCACCTGTCCTGCAGGTGCTGCTGCCCAGCGCGGCGCTGATGTCGCCCAGCGAGAGCCGGGCGGGGGCGGAGCTTCGCAGGGTGCGGCTCTTTGGGCCGGAATCATTGGTCAAATGTCCAGGTGAGGTCACCTGGGACAGGTTAAAGGTGGTGCTGAGTCAGCCCTATAACCAGGTGAGGGAAGGGGCGGGGCTGGGGGCGGGGCTAGGGGGGTGTGGCCACGCTAAGCCACGCCCATTTCTCTGTTGTAGAGTCGGGCCTATGGGCTGAGCTTCGTGAGGGTGTTCGGGGAGCGGCGGGAGGAGGAGGAGGAGGGGGTGAGTGACCAGTGAGTGACCGGTGAGTGACCACTGACCAGTGAGTGACCAGTGAGTGACCACTGACCAGTGAGTGACCAATGAATGACCACTGACCACTGAGTGACCACTGAGTGACCACTGAGTGACCAATGTGTGACCAATGTGTGACCAATGTGTGACCAGTGAGTGACCACTGAGTGACCACTGACCGACCAGTGACTGCTGAGTGACCAGTGAGTGACCAGTGAGTGACCGCTGAGTGACCACTGAGTGACCAGTGAGTGACCACTGAGTGACCAGTGAGTGACCACTGACCAGTGAGTGACCAATGAGTGACCACTGAGTGACCCCTGAGTGACCACTGACCGCTGAGTGACCAGTGAGTGAGCAGTGCGTGACCACTGACCAGTGAGTGACCAGTGACCAGTGTGTGACCAATGAGTGACCAGTGAGTGACCACTGACCAGTGAGTGACCACTGAGTGACCACTGAGTGACCACTGACCAGTGAGTGACCAGTGAGTGACCAATGAGTGACCGCTGAGTGACCACAGACTGACCCCCAAAGTGACCCCACAGTGACCCCACACTGACCACTCCGTGACCCCTCAAGCCACCTCAGCCTGACCCTCTGGGTGACCCCAAAGTGACCCCAGAATGACCCCGGAGTGACCCCAGAATGACCACACTGGTGACCCCACAGTGACCCCTCCCTGACCCCGGATTGACCCCCACACTGACCACACCCGTGACCCCTGGGTGACCCCACAGTGACCCCTCCCTGACCCCGGATTGACCCCGGCACTGACCACACCCCTGACCCCTCAGTGACCCCTGGGTGACCCCTGGGTGACCCCTGGCTGCCCCTCCCCCCCCCAGGTTCGCCGCCTGGGCCCCTTCCGGCTGCGGGAGGAGGGGGAGGGGAGCCCCCGCCGCCCCCCCGGCTCCCTCTTCTACCGACGCCCCGCCCCCAGCCCAGGTAAGGCCACGCCCCCTCGCCTGAGCCACACCCCCTGCCCCTCAGTCCCTCCCTCAGCCTAGGTAAGGCCACGCCCCCTCGCCATAGCCACACCCCCACCCATCAGTCCCTCCCTCAGCCTAGATAAGGCCACGCCCCCTCACCTTAGCCACGCCCCCTGCCCCTCAGTCCCGCCCCCAGCCTAGGTAAGGCCACGCCCCCTCACCGTAGCCATGCCCTGTACCCTTAGCCACGCCCCAAGCCCAGGTAAGGCCACGCCCCCTTGCCTTAGCCACGCCCCCTGCCCCTCAGTCCCTCCCTCAGCCCAGGTAAGGCCACGCCCCCTCACTTTAGCCACGCCCCCCGCCCCTCAGTACCTCCCTCAGCCCCGGTAAGGCCACGCCCCCTCGCCTTAGCCACGCCCCCTGCCCCTCAGCCCCTCCCTCAGCCCGGGTAAGGCCACGCCCCCTCGCCTTAGCCACACCCCCTGCCCCTCAGTCCCTCTCTTGGCCCAGGTAAGGCCACGCCCCTTCAAATTAGCCACGCCCCTGTCCCATTAACCCTGCCCCCAGACCAGGTAAGGCCACGCCCCCTCACCGTAGCCACGCCCTCTACCCTTAGTCATGCCCCCAGCCCATGTAAAGCCACGCCCCCTCACCTTAGCCCCACCCCCTTCCCCTTAACCCTGCCTCCTTCCTCATAGCCCCGCCCCCTGTGCCTTTAGCCCCTCCCCCAGCTCTGGCCACACCCCCCCGACCCCATAGCTCCTCCCACATCCCATGCAAGGCCACACCCCCCTGACTCTTTAGCTCCCTCAGCCCCGCCCCTTGCCCTGGCCCCACCCCTGTCCATTTAGCCCCTCCCCCAGCTGTAGCCACGCCCCCTGACCCCATAGCCCCTCCCACATCCCAGGCAAGGCCACGCCCCCTGAGTCTTAAGCCCCTCTCCCCCCCCCTTGGCCCCGCCCCCTGGGTGGGCCCAGCTTAAGCCCCACCCCCTTTTTCCCAGCCCCCTCGGCCCCGCCCCCCGGGCCCAGCTTAAGCCCCGCCCCTTGTCCTGACCCCGCCCCCTCTGACCCCGCCCCCTTTTTCCCAGCCCCCTCGGCCCCGCCCCCCGGGCCCAGCTACGCCGTCGCCGCCCTGGGGGACACGGCGGGGGATGGGAGCCAGGTAAGGGGGGGGGGGCACACCTGGGGGGGTCAGACAGCCCGAAACTCACCTGGGGACCCAAAAATCACACCTGGGGACCCAAAAAATCTCACCTGGGTGGCTCAAAAACCCCCAAAACTCACCTGGGAGCCCCAAAATTGCACCTGGGGAGGCCAAATTCACACCTGGGGAGGCCAAACCTCACCTGGGACCCTGCCCTGAGCACCTGGGCCACGCCCCCCTCACTTGGGACCCCCCAAACCCCACCTGGGACCCCGCCCTGAACCCTTGGACCACACCCCCCTCACCTGAGCCACGCCCACCTCACCTGTGACCCCCAAAACCCCACCTGGGACTCCCTAAACCTCACCTGGGACCCCGCCCTGATCACCTAGGCCACGCCCCCCTCACCTGAGACCCCTCAAACTTTACCTGGGACCCCGCCCTGAGCACCGGGGCCACACCCCCTGACACCTGGGCCACGCCCACCTCACCTGGGACCCCCCAAACCTCACCTGGGACCCCCAAATTCCCCCAAATCCCCCTCAAACCCCACTTGGGACCCCCCCAAACCTCACCTGGGACTCCGCCCTCAGCCCCTAGGCCACGCCCCCCTCACCTGGCCCCGCCCCTTTTCACCCCTTTTCTCTCCGCAGCCCCCCAAGCGCCACCGCCCCGCCCCTTCCCCCAAACCCCGCCCCCCCAAACCCCCTCCAAGCCCCGCCCCCTCACCGGCCAAGCAGGAGGCGGAGCAGCAGGAAGGGGGCGTGGCCTCGGCGAGGGGCGTGGCCCCGCTGAGGGGCGTGGTCCTGGCACTGAGCGGCTTCCAGAACCCTCTGCGGGGTCACCTGAGGGCGGCGGCCCTGGCCATGGGGGCGGAGTATCGGCCCGACTGGGGCGGGGACTGCACTCACCTGGTGTAGGTAACCGGGGGGGACCGGTTTATACTGGTTTGGACTGGTTTATACTGGTTTGGACTGGGTTATACTGGTTTGGACTGGGTTATACTGGGTTGGACTGGTTTGAACTGGGAATGGGGATCCAGACCAGTATGGGGCACTGGGAGGGGCTGGGGGGCGGGGCACAGGCCTCACCTGCGCACACCTGGTGTAGGTAACCGGGGGGGACTGGGTTATACTGGGTTATACTGGTTTATACTGGTTTGGACTGGTTTGGATTGGGTTGGACTGGTCTGGACTGGGAATGGGGTTCCAGACCAGTGTGGGGTACTGGGATGGACTGGGAGGGGCTGGGGGGCGGGGCACAGACCTCACCTGCACGCACCTGGTGCAGGTAACTGGGATATACTGGTTTGGACTGGGTTATACTGGTTTGGACTGGGTTGGATTGGGTTGGACTGGTTTATACTGGGAATGGGGTTCCAGACCAGTATGGGGCACTGGGATGGACTGGGAGGGGCTGGGGGGCGGGGCACAGACCTCACCTGCGCACACCTGGTGCAGGTAACTGGGGTGAACTGGTTTGTACTGGTTTATACTGGTTTATATTGGTTTATACTGGGATGGACTGGGAATGGGGTTCCAGACCAGTATGGGGCACTGGGAGGGGCTGAGGGGCGGGGCACAGACCTCACCTGCACACACCTAGTGCAGGTAACTGGGATATACTGGTTTATACTGGTTTGGACTGGTTTGGACTGGGTTGGACTGGGTTATACTGGTTTAAACTGGGTTATACTGGGAATGGGGTTCCAGACCAGTATGGGACACTGGGATGGACTGGGAGGGGCTGGGGGGCGGGGCACGGACCTCACCTGTGCACACCTGGAGCAGGTAACTGGGGTGTACTGGTTTGTACTGGGTTATACTGGGTTATACTGGTTTATACTGGGAATGGGGATCCAGACCAGTGTGGGGCACTGGGATGGACTGGGAGGGGCTGAGGGGCGGGGCACAGACCTCACCTGGCACAGGTAACTGAGATATACTGGTTTGTACTGGGTTATACTGGGTTATACTGGTTTATACTGGTTTTTACTGGGTTATCCTGGTTTATACTGGGAATGGGGTTCCAGACCAGTATGGGGCACTGGGAGGGGCTGGGAGGGGCTGGGGGGCGGGGCACGGACCTCACCTGCGCACACCTGGTGTAGGTAACTGGGGTGTACTGGTTTTACTGGTTTGGACTGGGTTGGATTGGGTTGGACTGGGATGGACTGGTTTATACTGGGTTATACTGGTTTATACTGGGAATGGGGATCCAGACCAGTGTGGGGCACTGGGATGGACTGGGAGGGCTGGGGGGCGGGGCACAGACCTCACCTGCGCACACCTGGTGCAGGTAACTGGGGGAGAGTGGGTTATACTGGTTTGGACTGGGTTGGACTGGTTTATACTGGGTTATACCGGTTTATACTGGAATGGGGTTCCAGGACCAGTATGGGGCACTGGGATGGACTGGGAGGGGCTGGGGGGCGGGGCACAGACCTCACCTGCACACACCTGGTGCAGGTAACTGGGGTGTACTGGTTTGTACTGGTTTATACTGGGTTATACTGGTTTGGACTGGGATGGACTGGGAATGGGGTTCCAGACCAGTATGGGGCACTGGGATGGACTGGGAGGGGCTGGGGGGCGGGGCACGGACCTCACCTGCGCGCACCTGGTGCAGGTAACTGGGATATACTGGTTTGTACTGGTTTAAACTGGTTTTTACTGGGTTATACTGGTTTATACTGGGAATGGGGATCCAGACCAGTATGGGGCACTGGGAGGGCTGGGGGGCGGGGCACGGACCACACCTGCGCACACCTGGTGCAGGTAACTGGGGTATACTGGTTTGTACTGGTTTAAACTGGTTTATACTGGTTTTTACTGGGTTATACTGGTTTATACTGGGAATGGGGTTCCAGACCAGTATGGGGCACTGGTATGGACTGGGAGGGGCTGGGGGGGCGGGGCACAGACCTCACCTGCACACACCTGGTGCAGGTAACTGGGGTGAACTGGGTTAAACTGGTTTATACTGGTTATTAATGGGTTATACTGGTTTATACTGGGAATGGCGTTCCAGACCAGTGTGGTGCACTGGGATGGACTGGGAGGGACACCTGGCACAGGTAACCCCGCCCCCCGCCCACCTGGGCCATACTGGTTCATACTGGTTTATACTGGGAACGGCTCCATACTGGTTCATACTGGTTCGTACTGGTTTGTACTGGTTTTTTACTGGTTTATACTGGTTTGTACCCCACCCCCAAGCCTGACCACGCCCCCTTTTTCTCTCACCTGTCCCAGGTGCGCCTTTCCCCGGACGCCGAAGGCGCAGCGGGCGCGGCAGGAAGGGGGCGTGGTCCTGGGCCCCGCCTGGATCTGGGAGTGTCAGCGGGCGGGGCGGCGCCTGCCCTGCCGGCCGTAAGCCACGCCCACCGCCCCCGGGGACACGCCCACCACGGGGGGACACGCCCTGATAGGCCACGCCCACCTAGGGATACATCCTGATAGGCCACGCCCACCTGGGGATACATCCTGATAGGCCACGCCCACTTGAAAAGCACCTGGGGCCACACCCACCAGGGGGCGCTCCTCTTTGGACACGCCCTCTTAGGCCACGCCCACCTAGGGATGCGCCCTGATAGGCCACGCCCACCTGCAGACATGCCCTGATAGGCCACGCCCACCTAGGGATGCGCCCTGATAGGCCACGCCCACCTAGGGGTATATCCTGATAGGCCACGCCCACCTAGGGATATATCCTGATAGGCCACGCCCACCTAGGGATATATCCTGATAGGCCACGCCCACCTAGGGGTATATCCTGATAGGCCACGCCCACCTAGGGGTATATCCTGATAGGCCACGCCCACCTAGGGATATATCCTGATAGGCCACGCCCACCTAGGGATGTACCCTGATAGGCCACGCCCACCTAGGGACACATCCTGATAGGCCACGCCCACCTAGGGATACATCCTGATAGGCCACGCCCACCTAGGGACGCGTCTTGATAGGCCACGCCCACCTAGGGATGCATCCTGATAGGCCACGCCCACCTAGGGACACATCCTGATAGGCCACGCCCACCTAGGGATGCGTCCTGATAGGCCACGCCCACCTAGGGATGTGCCCTGATAGGCCACGCCCACCTAGGGATACATCCTGATAGGCCACGCCCACCTGCAGACATGACCTGATAAGCCACGCCCATCTGAAGACCGCACCCCTGTTGGGCCACGCCCACCTGAGGGCCACGCCCTGATAGGCCACGCCCACTTGCAGGCATTCATTGATAGGCCACGCCCACCTGGCAAAGCACCTGGGGTCACGCCCAGCAGGGGGCGCACACCTTGGGACACGCCCTCTTAGGCCACGCCCACCTGAGGGACACACCCACTTGATAGGCCACACCCACCTTAAAAGCCACACCCTGATAGGCCACGCCCACCCCCAAGGACACGCCCACCAGTGGCCACGCCCAGCCGAGGGCCACACCCTGCTAGGCCACGCCCACCGTTGTATACACCTGGATAAGCCACGCCCACTGTGCCACATCAGGCCACGCCCACCTTATCTGTCATGGCCACGCCCACCTCTGTATGGGCGAGGCCACGCCCCCTAAGTGGGCGTGGCTCCACCTCTGCCCCCTCCCCCCAGGTACCTCCTGGACGGCTCCGCCTCCTCCGGCAGCGAGGGGGAGGAGCCTGAACCAGCCCCGCCCCCTCCGCGCCCCTCCCCCAAGGCGAAGAAAGGGGCGGGGCCTCCTCCTTCGGCCACGCCTCCCGCCCCTCCCCCCCGCGGCGCCGGCCACGCCCCCCGAGTCGGGCGACAGCGGCGGCCAATCAGAGTAAGCTTGGATGGAGGGGGGCGTGGTCACGCATTAAGTGGGTGGGGTCACGCCAGGAGTGGGCGTGGCCTCACCTGGCCCCTCCCCCTTTTCAGCTCCGACCCCTACGGCGGCTCCACCGAGGAGAACAGCGAGGGGGAGGGGCAGGGGGAGGAGCCAATCCCCGTCCTCCCAGGTACCGGCCACGCCCCCTTCCTACACCACACCCCCTTTAGACCACGCCCCTTTATGGCCCCTCCCCCTTTGTAGATCCACCCATTTTTCTGGCTCCTCCCCCTTTCTAAACCCTTCCCTCTTTATGGCCACGCCCCTTTTCTGACTCCTCCCCTTTTCTAATTCTCTTTTCTTTATGGCCACGCCCCTTTTTATGGCCACGCCCCCTTTTCCCCTGGCCACGCCCCCTCAGATTTTTTTTTCTGGCTCCTCCCCCTTTCTAAACCTTTCCCTCTTTGACCACGCCCCTTTTCTGACTCCTCCCCTTTTCTAACCTCCTCTCCTTTATGGCCACGCCCTCTTTTCTCTGACCACGCCCCCTTTTCCCCTGGCCACGCCCCCTCAGATTTTTTCCAGGACATGATTTTCCTGCTGCACGGGAAATTCCCGCCGGGGGAGGAGCGGCTGCTGAGGAGGATGGTGGTGGCCTTTGGGGGGTGAGACTGGGAGCTACTGGGAGGGACTGGGAGGGCACTGGGATGAACTGGGATGGACTGGGAGTGACTGGGATTAAACTGGGATGGACTGGGAGCAACTGGGAGGGACTGGGAGGGACTGGGAGGGACTGGGAGGGACTGGGAGGGGGTTTGGGGGGCGCTGGGATGGACTGGGAGCAACTGGGAGGGACTGGGAGAGTCTGGGATGAACTGGGAGGGACTGGCAGGTACTGGGGGAGGGGTTTGGGGTCACTGGTTTATACTGGGAGAGACTGGGATGAACTGGTTTGTACTGGGAGGGCACTGGGAGGAGATTTGGGGGGCACTGGGAAGGACTGGGAGTGACTGGGATTAAACTGGGATGGACTGGGAGGAACTGGGAGGGAGCTGCAGTTCCCAAATTGGCCACCAGGTGGCGCTCGTGGAGGGACTGGGAGTTTATTGAGGGGAACTGGGAGGGACTGGGAGCTACTGGTTTATACTGGGAGGGAACTGGGAGGTGCTGGCGAAGTATTTGGGGTCACTGGTTTATACTGGGATTAAACTGGGATGAACTGGGAGGGAGCTGCAGTTCCCAAAGCGGCCACCAGGCGGAGACACTGGGAGCTCATTGAGAGGAACTGGGACAAACTGGGAGGAGGGGGGAGGATTTGGGCTTACTGGTTTATACTGGGATGGACTGGGAGGGACTGGGAGAGGCTTTGGGGGGCACTGGTTTGGACTGGGAGGGGACTGGGAGTGACTGGGATTGAACTGGGAGGAACTGGGATGAACTGGGAGGGAGCTGCAGTTCCCAAAGCCGCCTCCAGGTGGAGACACTGGGAGCTCATTGAGAGGAACTGGGACAAACTGGGAGGTAGTGGGGGAGGGTTTGGGGTCACTGGTTTATACTGGGAGGGGGACTGGGACAAACTGGGGGCACTGGGAAGGGGCTGGACGTTCAAACTGGGCTGTGCCAGACTGGTTTATACTGGTCCATACCGCTCCATACTGGTTTATACTGGTTTATACTGGTCCGTACTGGTCCATACCGGTCCGTACTACTCCATACTGGTCTGTACTGGTTTATACTGGTCCATACTGGTCCGTACTGGTCCATACTGGTCCATACTGGTCCGTACTGGTCCATACTGTTCCATACTGGTCCATACTGGTCCATACTGGTCCATACTGGTCCATACTGGTCCATACTGGTCCGCAGCACCCTGGCCCCCTACATGGACGACTCGGTGACCCACGTGGTGACGTCACAGGACTGGGACCCCCGCCTTCCAGGAGGTGTGGCTTAGCGAGGGGGGCGTGGCTAAGCAGGCCCCACAAAGCCCCGCCCCCTTAACTCCCCAAGCTCCGCCCCCTTTTTTTTTCCCCAGGCGCTGGAGCTCCGCCCCTCGCTGACCTTCGTGCGCCCCCATTGGCTGCTGCTCTGCGGGGAGCGGCAGCGCCCCCTGCCGGCCACGCCCTTTGTGGTCACGCCCACTGCGTGACGTCATTGGCTCCGCCCCCTCTTCGTCTGACCACGCCCCCTTTTTTTTTTCCTCAATTTAATTTGAATAAAGATAATTTTTTGGGTAGAAATTAATGAGTTTTGGTGAAAGTGGGCGTGGCTTTGGGGGGAGTGGGCGGGGCCTGCTGGGAGGGGGGTAAAGGAATTTAATTAGGGCACAATTATCATTAATCACACATTAAATAAATGTAATTAACTCATAATGCTCGTTAATCACAAAATATTTAATCAACATCTAATTATCATTAATCACAAATGAATTTAATTAATGCCTAATTATCATTAATCACGTGTTAAATAGATTTAATTAATGCCTAATCATCATTAATCACACATTAAATAAGTTTAATCAACGCCTAATTATCATTAATCACAAGTGAATTTAATTGATGCCTAATTATCATTAGTCACAATTTAGTCGACGCACAATTATCATTAATCACACATTAAATAAATGTAATTAACTCATAATGGTTGTTAATCACAAATATATTTAATCAAGGTCTATTTGTCATTAATCACAAATGAATTTAATTAATACCTAATTATCATTAGTCACAAATGAATTTAATCAATGCATAATTATCATTAATCACATGTGAAATAGATTTAATTAATGCCTAATCATCATTAATCACACGTTAGATAAATTTAATTAACGCCTAATGATCATTAATCACAAATAAACTTAATAAGCATCGAAATACCATTAGTCATGCATTTAATAAGTTAATTAAACACCTAATTGTCATTAATCACATCTGAAATGAATTTAATTAATGCCTAATCATCATTAGTCACACGTTAGATAAATGTAATTAACGCCTAATGACCATTAATCACAAATTTAATAAACATCTAGTTACCATTAATCACACATGAAATAAATTAATTAAACGCTTATTTATCATTAATCACACATTAAATAAATTCAATGAATGCACAATTATCATTAATCACACATTAAACAAGTTTAATCAACGCCTAATTATCATTAATTGCATGTTAATTAAATTTAATAAATGCCTAATCATCATTAATCACACATTACAAATTTAATCAACACCTAATGATCATTAATCACAAATAAACTTAATAAGCATCTAAATACCATTAGTCATGCATTAAATAGGTTAATTAATTGCCTAATTATCATTAATCACACATTAAATAAATTCAATGAATGCACAATTATCGTTAATCGCAGATAAAAGAAATTGAATCAACGCCTAATTATCGTTAATCACATGTTAAATAAATTTAATTAATGCCTAATCATCATTAATCATACGTTAGATAAATTTAATCAACGCCTAATGATCATTAATCACAAATAAACTTAATAAGCATCGAAATACCATCAGTCATGCATTAAATAAATTAATTAAACGCTTATTTATCATTAATCACACATTAAATAACTTTAACAAATGCACAATTATCATTAATCGCATATTAAAGAAATTGAATCAATGCCTAATTATCGTTAATCACGTTAAATGAATTTAATTAATGCCTAATCATCATTAATCACACCTTAAACAAATTTAATTAACGCCTAATGGTTGTTAATCACAAACTTAATAAGCATCGAAATACTATTAATCACACATTAAACAAATTAATTAAACGCTTAATTATCATTAATCACACATGTAATAAATTCAATAAATGCACAATTATTATTAATCACACATTAAACAAGTTTAATCAATTCCTAATTATCATTAATCACATGTTAAATCGATTTAATTAATGCCTAATCGTCATTAATCACACATTAAACAAATTTAATCAACGCCTAATGATCATTAATCACAAATAAACTTAATAAGCATCTAAATACCATTAGTCATGCATTTAATAGGTTAATTAATTGCCTAATTATCATTAATCACACATGAAATAAATTCAATAAATGCACAATTATCATTAATCACAAATAAATTCAATCAACACCTAATGATCATTAATCACAAACAAATTTAATCAACATGAAATTCCCATTAATCACACAGTTACTAAATTAATTAATCTCATCATTATCATCAATCGCTCATTAAATAAATTCAATAAACGCACAATTATCATTAATCGCAAATTAAACAAATTCAATCAACGCCTAATTAATCAATCACGCCTTAACGAAATTTAATTAACGCCTAATTATCCCTGATCGCACCTTAAATAACTTTAATTAACGCACAATTACCATCAATCACGCCTTAAACCAATTTAATCCCCTCCTAATTACCATTAATCACCCATTAATCACCCATTAATCCCCCATTAATTAAACATTTCTTTCCTCGCCGTTGCCCCTTTAAGAGCGGCGGCCCCGCCCCTCTCGCCGTTGCCCTTTTAAGGCCACGCCCCCCGCTCTAAGCCCCGCCCCTCTCGCGGCTCTTAAAGCGGCCGCGCCTCCCGCTGGCCCCGCCCACCGCCGCCATGTTGTTCCGGGGATTTCCCGCCGGTGCCGCCGCCGCTGTCGCGATAGCGCGGGGGGGTCGCGACAGCGGCGGCGGGGGCGGGGCGGCGGCTGCTGATGCGGCAGGTGGGGGAGGGGAAAGGGGGGGAGGGGAAGGGGGGGGAGGGGGGAGGGGGGGATTGATTGAGGGGTCAGGGTGGGGTCAAAGGTCACGGGGGAGGGGGGGAGGGGGCGGAAGGAAACGGGGATTTCCCGGGGGTGGGGGGGGGGGAGGGTTTGGGGTTTTGGGGGATTTTTGGGGGTTTTTTGGGGCGATTTTGGGGATTTTTGGGGGGGGAGGTTTTTGAGGAGATTTTGGGGGATTTTGGGGGATTTTGGGGTTTTTTTTCTGGGAGGTTTTTGGGGATTTTTTAGGGATTTTGGGGGATTTTTTTGGGATTTTTTTTTGATTTTTGGGGAGTTTTTGGGGAGTTTTGGGGGATTTTTTGGGTTTTTTGGGGGATTTTTTGGGGATTTTTTTGGGGAGATTTCGGGGTTTTTTTGGGGATTTTTGGTGGATTTTTTTCGGAGATTTTGTGGGGTTTTTTGGCTGAGGTTTTGAGGAGATTTCAGGGCTTTTTTGGGATTTTTTTGGGGGAGGTTTTGGGGATTTTTTGGGGATTTTTTGGGGATTTTTTGAGGATTTTTTTCAGGTGTTTTTGGGTTTTTTTCAGGGATTTTTGGGGATTTTTCGGGGATTTTTTTTGGATTTTCGGGGGTTTTTTGGGGGGAGATTTTTTTATCCGAGAGGTGATTTTTGGGACGTTTTTGGGGATTTTTTGGGAATTTTTAGGGTTTTTTTCAGGGAAGTTTTTTGGGGATTTTGGGGGTTTTTTGGGTTTTTTTTCAGGGATTTTTGGGGGAGATTTTTTTTTTTTTTAAATCCCAGAGGGGATTTTTTGAGGTTTTTTTGGGGAGGTTTTTTGGGGAATTTTTGGGGATATTTCGGGGATTTTCGGGGATTTTTTGGGGGCAATTTTTTTTTAACCTAAAGGGGATTTTTCAGGCATTTCGGGGATTTTTTGGGAGCGATTTTTTTTTAACCTAACAGGGGATTTTTGGGGGATTTTTCGGGGATTTTTTGGTTTTTTTCAGGAATATTACTTTTTGGCCAAGAGGTGATTTTTGGGACCTTTTTTGGGGATTTTTTGGGTTTTTTTCTGGGAGGTTTTTGGGGAATTTTTGGGAATTTTGGGGGGTTTTTTTGAGGGATTTTTGGGGATTTTTTTGGGATTTTTTGGGGTTTTTTTTCAGGTATATTTGGGTTTTTTCAGGGAAGTTTTTGGGGATTTTTTGGGAATTTTGGGGGGTTTTTTCAGGGATTTTTGGGGTTGTTTTTGGGATTTTTTGGGGTTTTTTTTTTCAGGTATATTTGGGGATTTTTCAGGGATTTTTGGGGATTTTTCGGGGATTTTTTGGGGGAGATTTTTTTTTTCAAATCCCAGAGGGGATTTTTTGAGGTTTTTTGGGGAATTTTTGGGGATTTTCGGGGATTTTTTTGGGATTTTCGGGGATTTTCGGGGTTTTTTGGGGGGAGATTTTTTTTTTTTATCCAAGAGGTGATTTTTTGGGACATTTTGGGGGTTTTTTTCAGGGATTTTTGGGGATTTTTTGGCATTTTTTGGGTTTTTTCAGGGAGGTTTTTGGGGATATTTTGGGGTTTTTTCAGGGATTTTTGGGGGAGACTTTTTTTTATCCAAGAAGTAATTTTTTTGGACATTTTTTGGGAATTTTTCAAGAATTTGGGGGTTTTTTGGGGGCGATTTTTTTTTATCCTAAAGGGGATTTTTTGGGGATTTTTCAGGAATTTTTGGGGTTTTTTTGGGAAGATTTTTTTATCCAAGAGGTGATTTTTTGGGACCTTTTTTGGGGATTTTTTTTGGTTTTTTCGGGGAGGTTTTGGGGGATTTTTGGGGGATTTTTTGGGATTATTTTCGGGGAGGTTTTTGAGGATTTTTTGGGGGCGATTTTTTTTTAACCTATAGGGGATTTTTTGGGGATTTTTCAGGGATTTTTTGGTTTTTTTGGGGGGAGATTTTTTTTTATCCTAAAGGGGATTTTTTTGGGATTTTTTGGGTTTTTTTCAGGGATTTTTGGGGATTTTTTGGGAATTTGGGGGTTTTTTGGGGGCAATTTTTTTTAACCTAAAGGGGATTTTTTGGGGATTTTTTGGTTGTTTTCAGGAAGATTTCTTATTGGCCAAGAGGTGATTTTTTGGAACGTTTTTGGGGATTTTTTGGGAATTTTTGGTGTTTTTTTTCAGGGAAGTTTTTGGGGATTTTTTTGGATTTTTTGGGGTTTTTTTCAGGGATTTTTGGGGATTTTTTTGGGATTTTTTGGGGTTTTTTTCAGGGAGGTTTTTGGGAATTTTGGGGGGTTTTTTCAGGCATTTTTGGGGATTTTTCAGGGATTTTTGGGGAAATTTTTTTTTTATCCAAATGCTGATTTTTTGGGACTTTTTTGGGTAAAAAAGCTCTTCGAATCCTCCTCCTGCACCTACACCTACCTGCTGGCCGACGCCGGCACCGGCGACGCCGTCATCATCGGACCCCGTGCTGGAGACGGTGCCCCGGGACCTGCGGCTGCTGCGCGAGCTCGGCCTCACCCTGCGCTACGCCGGTGCGCCACGCCCCGCCCACGGGCCACGCCCACCGCCCCTTAGGCCACGCCCACCCCGCCCACAAAACCAGCCCCGTCAAGCTAAAGCGGTTTAAGCCCCGCCCACACCCTTGTGGAGCTTTAAATTCCACGTGTAGGCCTCTTAAGCCACGCCCACAAGGCTAGGAAGCCACGCCCATCTGCTTGCGAGGCCACACCCACAGTGCTATGTCCGTTTAAGCCCCGCCCACACCCTTATGGGTCTTTAAATTCCACGTGTATGCCACTTAAGCCACGCCCACCCCGGCTAGGAAGCCACGCCCACCTGCATAGGAGGCCACGCCCACAAGGCTCTGTCCGTTTAAGCCCTGCCCCACACCCTCATGGGTCTTTAAATCCCACGTGTAGGCCTCTTAAGCCACGCCCACCCAGATAGGAAGCCACGCCCATCCGCTGGCGAGGCCACGCCCACAGTGCTGTATCCGTTTAAGCCCCGCCCACACCCATATGGAGCTTTAAATCCCACGTGTTTGCCTCTTAAGCCACGCCCACCAGGCTAGGAGGCCACGCCCATCTGCTTGAGAGGCCACGCCCACAGTGATGTGTCCGTTTAAGCCCCGCCCACACCCTCGTGGAGCTTTAAATTCCACGTGTATGCCTCTTAAGCCACGCCCACACCGGCTAGGAAGCCACGCCCATCCGCATAGGAGGCCACGCCCACAATGCTGTATCCCTTTAAGCCCCGCCCACACCCTCGTGGAGCTTTAAATTCCACGTGTAGGCCTCTTAAGCCACGCCCATTCCGCCTAGGAGGCCACGCCCACAGTGCTGTATCCCGTTAAGCCCCGCCCACACCCTTATCTCGCTTTCAAATCCGCTCATGTGCCCCTTTAGCCACGCCCACCCTCCAAAAAACCCCACCCCCGTCAAGCTGAGGGAGTTTAAGCCCCGCCCACACCCTCGTGGAGCTTTAAATTCCACCAGTCTGCCTCTTAAGCCACGCCCACCAGGCTAGGAAGCCACGCCCATCCGCATAGGAGGCCACGCCCACAAGGCTGTGTCCCTTTAAGCCCCGCCCACACTATCGTGGAGCTTTAAATCCCACCAGTATGACTCTTAAGCCACGCCCACCCAGCTAGGAAGCCACGCCCATCCGCATAGGAAGCCACGCCCACAAGGCTGTGTCTCTTTAAGCCCTGCCCCACACCCTCATGGAGCTTTAAATCCCACGTGTTTGCCTCTTAAGCCACGCCCACCCGGCTAGGAAGCCACGCCCATCCGCTGGCGAGGCCACGCCCACAGTGCTGTATCTGTTTAAGCCCCGCCCACTCCCTCGTGGAGCTTTAAATCCCACGTTTATGCCGCTTAAGCCACGCCCACCAGGCTTAGAAGCCACGCCCATCTGCTGGCGAGGGCCACGCCCACAGTGCTGTGTCCCTTTAAGCCCCGCCCACACCCTCGTGGAGCTTTAAATCCCACGTGTTTGCCTCTTAAGCCACGCCCACCAGGCTAGGAGGCCACACCCGTCCGCATAGGAGGCCACGCCCACAAGGCTCTGTCCCTTTAAGCCCCGCCCACACCCTCAGGGAGCTTTAAATTCCACGTGTTTGCCTCTTAAGCCACGCCCACCAGGCTAGGAAGCCACGCCCATCCGCCTGCGAGGCCACGCCCACAGTGCTGTGTCCCGTTAAGCCCCGCCCACACTTTTATATCGCTTTAAAATCCACTCATATGCCCCTTTAAGCCCCGCCCATTGGCCTGGAAAGCCACGCCCACAGGGAATCTGTGAGTCTAAGCCACGCCCACTCTGCCACGCCCACCCCTGAGCCACGCCCACTTGCCCAAAAAAGAACGACCCCCCCTCAAACTGAGGCAGTTTAAGCCCCCGCCCACAATCTCATTTACATAAAGCCATAGACCCTCTGAAGCCACGCCCACCGGCCCACAAGGCCACGCCCCCAAGGGGCTGGCCCGTTAGGCCACGCCCACGCAGCCTCGCCTCTTTAAGCCCCTCCCATCTGCAGGAGGCCACGCCCCTTTAACCCCTCTAAGGGCCTTGCCAAGCTCCGCCCACTGAAACCCCGCCCCCTTAAAGGGCCCCGGGAAACCCCAAAATCCCCGGGATTGGTCCTAAAAATGGGGGGCGGGGCCTTGGGTGGGGCACTGGGACATACTGGGACATACTGGGAGAGAACTGGGACGTACTGGGAGCTACTGGGAAAGGACTGAGGGTTACTGGGAGGCACTGGGAGTTACTGGGAGCTACTGGGAAAGGACTGGGAGGGCACTGGGGGATACTGGGAGGCACTGGGAGTTACTGGGAGACACTGGGATGTTACTGGGAGCTACTGGGAAAGGACTGGGAGGCACTGGGGGATACTGGGAAGGGACTGGGGAACACTGGGAGGCACTGGCGGATACTGGGAGGTTACTGGGATTTACTGGGAGGCACTGGGAGTTACTGGGAGGCACTGGGAGGCACTGGGAGTTACTGGGAGGCACTGGGAGTTACTGGGAGGCACTGGGAGTTACTGGGAGGCACTGGGAGGTTACTGGGAGGCACTGGGAGGCACTGGGAGGCACTGGGAGGCACTGGGAGTTACTGGGAGGCACTGGGAGTTACTGGGAGGCACTGGGAGGCACTGGGAGCTACTGGGAAAGGATTGGGACACACTGGGGGATACTGGGAGGTTACTGGGAGGCACTGGGAGCTACTGGGAGTTACTGGGGAGGTTACTGGGAGGCACTGGGAGGTTACTGGGAGGCACTGGGAGGCACTGGGAGGTTACTGGGAGGCACTGGGAGGCACTGGGAAAGGACTGGGGGATACTGGGAGGCACTGGGAGTTACTGGGAGGACCCTGGGGGAGTTACGGGGAGCTATTGGGAGTGAACTGGGAAAGGACAGAGGTTACTGGGAGTTACTGGGAGGCACTGGGAGGGACTGGGAAAGGACTGGGATGCACTGGGGGATACTGGGAGGTTACTGGGGGACACTGGGACGCACTGGGGGATACTGGGAGGAACTGGGAGGGCACTGGGAGGTTACTGGGAGACACTGGGAAAGGACTGGGACGCACTGGGGGATACTGGGAGGCACTGGGAGGTTACTGGGAGGCACTGGGAGTTACTGGGAGGCACTGGGAGTTACTGGGAAGCACTGTTGGATACTGGGAGGTTACTGGGAGCTACTGGGAAAGGTCTGGGGGACACTGGGAGGCACTGGGGGATACTGGGAGGCACTGGGGGTTACTGGGAGCTACTGGGAAAGGACTGGGGAACACTGGGAGGCACTGGGGGATACTGGGACGCACTGGGAGTTACTGGGAGGCACTGGGAGTTACTGGGAGGTTACTGGGGAGCTACTGGGAATGGACCAGGGAACACCGGGAGGCACTGAGGGATACTGGGAGGCACTGGGAGTTAATGGGAGTTTACTGGGAGGCACTGGGGGATACTGGAAGTTACTGGGAGTTACTGGGAGGTTACTGGAAAGGACTGGGAGCTACTGGAAGTTACTGGGAGTTACTGGGAGGCACTGTTGGATACTGGGAGCTACTGGGAGGTTACTGGGACGCACTGGGAGTTACTGGGAGGTTCCTGGGAGGCACAGGGGGAGGTTCCCAGGGGGCGTTCCCCTGCCGATGACGTCACTCCCCGGTGCCAGCCAATACGCACTGCCACGCGGATCACGTGACGGGCTCGGGCGCCCTGCGGCGGGCGCTGGGCTGCAGCAGCGCCATCTCGCGGGCCAGCGGCGCCAGCGCCGACCTGCACCTGGCTGAGGGGGATGAACTGCGCTTCGGGGCTTTTGTGAGAGGCCACGCCCCCTTTCCTGGCCACGCCCCCTTTCCTGGCCACGCCCCCTTTTCCCTGGGCCACGCCCCACCCGGTCTGACCCCGCCCCATCCACACTGACCCAGCCCAATCCCAAGCTGCAGGTGGGGGAGAGGGAGGAGCTGCGCTTCGGGGCTTTTGTGAGAGGCCACGCCCCCTTTCCTGGCCACGCCCACCCGGCCTGACCCCGCCCATCAACCCTGACCCCAGCCCAATCGCGAGGTGCAGGTGGGGGAGGGGGAGGAGCTGAGGTTTGGGGCTTTGGGGAGAGGCCACGCCCCCTTTTTACCTGGGCCACGCTCCACCCGGCCTGACCCCGCCCCATCCACACTGACCCCCGCCCTACAGGCAACCCAACCCACCCCTGCACCTGGCCGAGGGGGGAGGAGCTGCGGCTCGGGGCTTGGGGGAGAGGCCACGCCCCCTTTTTACCTGGGCCACGCCCACCCCGGCCTGACCCCGCCCATTAACCTTGACCCCACCCTGACCCCGCCCAATCCTGACCTGCACCTGGCCGAGGGGGAGGAGCTGCGCTTCGGGGCTTTTGTGAGAGGCCACGCCCCCTTTTCACCTGGGCCACGCCCCCACCCGGCCTGACCCCGCCCCATCCACACTGACCCCGCCCTGACCCCGCCCAATCCCGACCTGCACCTGGCCGAGGGGGAGGAGTTGTGGTTCGGGAGCTTTGGGGAGAGGCCACGCCCCCCTTTTTACCTGGGCCACGCCCACCCTGGTCTGACCCCGCCCCATTCACACTGACCCAGCTCAATCCCGATCTGCAGGTGGGGGAGGGGGAGGAGCTCCACTTCGGGGCTTTTGTGAGAGGCCACGCCCCCTTTTTTTACCTGGGCCACGCCCACCCGGCCTGACCCCGCCCCATCCACACTGACCCCCGCCCAATCCCGAGCTGCACCTGGCCAAGGGGGACGAACTGCGCTTCGGGGCTTTTGTGAGAGGCCACGCCCCCTTTCCCTGGCCACGCCCACCAGGCCTGACCCCGCCCCATCCACACTGACCCCACCTACAGGCAACCCAACCCACCCCTGCACCTGGCCGAGGGGGAGGAGCTCCACTTCGGGGCTTTTGTGAGAGGCCACGCCCCCTTTTTACCTGGGCCATGCCCACCCCGGTCTGACCCCGCCCCATCCACACTGACCCCGCCCAATCCTGAGCTGCACCTGGCCGAGGGGGACCAACTGCGCTTTGGGGCTTTTGTGAGAGGCCACGCCCCCTTTCCCCTGGGCCACGCCCACCCGGTGTGACCCCGCCCCATCCACACTGACCCCGCCCAATCCCGACCTGCACCTGGCCGAGGGGGACGAACTGCGCTTCGGGGCTTTTGTGAGAGGCCACGCCCCCTTTCCTGGCCACGCCCACCCGGCCTGACCCCGCCCATCAACCCTGACCCCGCCCTGACCCAGCCCAATCCCGAGCTGCATGGTGGGGGAGGGGGAGGAGCTGCACTTCGGGGCTTTTGGGGAGAGGCCACGCCCCCTTTTTTACCTGGGCCACGCCCACCTGGTCTGACCTTGACCCCCGCCCTGACCCAGCCCAATCCTGACCTGCACCTGGCCGAGGGGGGAGGAGCTGCGGTTCGGGGCTTTTGTGAGAGGCCACGCCCCCTTTCCTGGCCACGCCCATCCTGCCTGACCCCGCCCATCAACCCTGACCCCGCCCTGACCCAGCCCAATCCCGACCTGCACCTGGACGGGGGGGGACCAACTGCGCTTCGGGGCTTTTGTGAGAGGCCACGCCCCCTTTCCTGGCCACGCCCACCCGGCCTGACCCCGCCCATCAACCTTGACCCCGCCCTGACCCCGCCCAATCCCGAGCTGCACCTGGCCAAGGGGGAGGAGCTGCGGTTCGGG
>WQNJ02000116.1:0-77129 GCA_016584745.2 Phylloscopus trochilus trochilus
CGCCGTCGTCCTCCGGCGCTTCCGGGCCAGTTTCCGAGTTTCGCCGTCGGTTCCGCCGTCGGTTTTTGGGGATTTTGGGGGTCGGGCTTTGGGGTCCAGGCGGTTTCGGTGGGTTCGGGACCTTCCGGGTGGGGTTTGGAGAAGTTTCGGGTGGGGGTGCGGTCCTTCGGGACGGTTTGCCAAGCGGTTTCGGTGGCTTTAGGCCGGATTTTGGTGGTTCCAAACCATCGCTGGTGGTTCCAAGATACTTCTCTTGGGTTTGGACCATTTTTTGGGTGGTTCCAAACCAGTTTTGGGTGGTTCCAAACCATCTCTGGTGCTTCCAAACCTTTTCTGGTGGTTTCAAGACCTTTCTCATGGGTTTGGGCCACTTTTGGGTGGTTCCAAACCATCTCTGGTGGTTCCAAGACCTTTCTTTTGAGTTTGGACCATTTTTTGGGTGGTTCCAAACCATTTTTGATGGTTCCAAACCCTTTCTGGTGGTTCCAAACCATCTCTGGTGGTTCCAAACCATCTCTGGTGGTTCCAGACCTTTCTCTTGAGTTTTGGACCATTTTTGGTGGTTCCAAACCATTTTTGGTGGTTCCAAGATCCTTCTCTTGGGTTTGGACCATTTTTTGGGTGGTTCCAAACCATCTCTGGTGGTTCCAAGACCTTTCTCTTGAGTTTGGACCAATTTCTGGTGGTTCCAAACTATTTTTGGTGGTTCCAAACTGTTTTTGGTGGTTCCAAACCAGTTTTGATGGTTCCAAGACCTTTTTCTTGGGTTTGGACCATTTTTTGGTGGTTCCAAACCATTTTTGATGGTTTCAGACCATTTCTGTTGGGTTTAAGACCTTTCTCTTGGGTTTTGATCAATTCCTGGTGGTTCCAAACCAGTTTTTGATGGTTTCAAACCATTTTTGGTGGTTTCAAGACCTTTCTCTTGGGTTTGGACCATTTTTGGTGGTTCCAAACCATTTTTGGTGGTTTCAAGATCCTTCTCTTGGGTTTGGACCATTTTTTGGGTGGTTCCAAACCATTTTTGGTGGTTCCAAACCATCTCTGGTGGTTTCAAGACCGTTCTCTTGGGTTTTGACCAATTTCTGGTGGTTCCAAACCATTTTTGATGGTTCCAAACCATCTCTGGTGGTTCCAAACCATTTTTTGGTGGTTTCAAGACCTTTTTCTTGGGGTTTGGACCATTTTTTTGGGTGGTTCCAAACCATTTTTGATGGTTTCAGACCATTTCTGGTGGGTTTAAGACCTTTCTCTTGGGTTTTGACCAATTTCTGGTGGTTCCAAACTATTTTTGGTGGTTCCAAACCAGTTTTGATGGTTCCAAACCATTTTTGGTGGTTCCAAGACCTTTCTCTTGGGTTTGGACCATTTTTTGGGTGGTTCCAAACCATCTCTGGTGGTTTCAAGACCTTTCTCTTGGGTTTGGACCAATTTCTGGTGGTTCCAAACCATTTTTGGTGGTTCCAAACCAATTTTGGTGGTTTCAAGATCCTTCTCTTGGGTTTGGACCATTTTTTGGTGGTTCCAAACCATCTCTGGTGGTTCCAAACCATCTCTGGTGGTTTCAAGACCTTTCTCTTGAATTTGGACCATTTTTTGGTGGTTCCAAACCATCGCTGGTGGTTTCAAGACCTTTCTCTTGGGTTTTGACCAATTTCTGGTGGTTCCAAACTATTTTTGGTGGTTCCAAACCAGTTTTAATGGTTTCAAACCAGTTTTGGTGGGTTTAAGACCTTTCTCTTGGGTTTGGACCATTTTTTGGGTGGTTTCAAACCAGTTTTCGTGGCTTTAGACCGATTTTTCACATTTCCAAGACCATTCGCTTGGGTTTTGACCAATTTCTGGTGGTTCCAAACCATTTTTGGTGGGTTTCAAGACCTTTCTCTTGAATTTGGACCATTTTTTGGTGGTTCCAAACCATCGCTGGTGGTTCCAAGACCTTTCTCTTGGGTTTGGACCATTTTTTGGCTGGTTCCAAACCATTTCTGGTGGTTCCAAACCATCTCTGGTGGTTTCAAGATCTTTCTCTTGGGTTTGGACCATTTTTTGGGTGGTTCCAAACCAGTTTTGATGGTTTCAGACCATTTCTGGTGGGTTTAAGACCTTTCTCTTGGGTTTTGACCAATTTCTGGTGGTTCCAAACCAGTTTTGGTGGTTCCAAACCATCTCTGGTGGTTCCAAGATCCTTCTCTTGGGTTTGGACCATTTTTTGGGTGGTTCCAAACCAGTTTTGATGGTTTCAGACCATTTCTGGTGGGTTTAAGACCTTTCTCTTGGGTTTTGACCAATTTCTGGTGGTTCCAAACCAGTTTTTGATGGTTCCAAACCAGTTTTGATGGTTTCAAACCATCTCTGGTGGTTCCAAGATCTTTCTCTTGTTTGGACCATTTTTTGGGTGGTTCCAAACCATTTTTGGTGGTTCCAAGACCTTTCTCTTGGGTTTGGACCATTTTTTGGCTGGTTCCAAACCATCTCTGGTGGTTTCAAGACCTTTCTCTTGGGTTTTGACCAATTTCTGGTGGTTCCAAACTATTTCTGGTGGTTCCAAACCAGTTTTGGTGGTTTCGAACCAGTTTTGGTGGGTTTAAGACCTTTCTCTTGGGTTTGGACCATTTTTTGATGGTTTCTAACAGGTTTTGGTGGGTTTAGGCCAGTATCTGGTGGTTCCAAACCATCTCTGGTGGTTCAAACCTTTTCTGGTGGTTTCAAGACCTTTCTCTTGGGTTTGGACCATTTTTTGGGTGGTTTCAAACCAGTTTTCGTGGGTTTAGACCGATTTTTCACATTTCCAAGACCGTTCTCTTGGGGTTTGACCAATTTCTGGTGGTTTCAAACCAACTTTGGTGGTTCCAAGACCTTTCTCTTGGGTTTGGACCCATTTTTGATCATTTTGAACAATTTTTGATGGTTTCAACCCATTTTTGGTGGGTGTCAGCCAATTTTTTTATGGTTTCAAGACCTTTCTCTTGGGTTTGGACCATTTGTTGATGGTTTCTAACAGGTTTTGGTGGGTTTAGGCCAATTTCTGGTGGTTCCAAACCATCTCTGGTGGTTCCAAAGCTTTTCTGGTGGTTTCAAGACCTTTCTCATGGGTTTGGACCATTTTTTGGGTGGTTCCAAACCATTTTTGTTGGGTTTAAGACCTTTCTCTTGGGTTTAGACCATTTTTTGGCTGGTTCCAAACCGGTTTTCGGTGGTTTCAAACAGTTTTTGGTGGGTTTAAGACCTTTCTGTGGGGTTTTGACCATTTTTTGAGTGGTTTCAAACCAGTTTTGGTGGCTTCAAAGAGCTTTTGGTGGCTTTAAGACCTTTCTCTTGGGTTTTGACCAATTTCTGGTGGTTTCAAACCATTTCTGATGGTTCCAAACCAGTTTTGGTGGTTTTAAGACCTTTCTGTTGAGCTTGGACCAAGTTTTGGTGGTTTCAAACCATCTTTGGTGGTGTCAAGACCTTTCTCTTGGGTTTGGACCATTTTTTTATGGTTTCACACCACTTCTGGTGGGTGTCGGCCAATTTTTGGTGGTTTCAAGACCTTTCTGTTGGGTTTGGAACCATTTTTTTTGATGGCTTCAAACCAGTTTTGGTGGGTTTAGACCAATTTTTGATGGATTCAAACACTTTGTGGTGGGTTTAGACCAATTTTTGATGGTTTCAAGACCTTTCCGTTGGGCTTGGACCATTTTTTGATGGTTTCAAACCATTTTTGGTGGGATTAAGAACTTTCTATTGGGCTTGGACCAAGTTTTGGTGGTTTCAAACCATCTTTGGTGGGTTTAAGAACTTCATGTTGGGTTTGGAACCATTTTTTTGATGGCTTCAGACCAGTTTTGGTGGGTTTAGACCAATTTTTGATGGCTTCAAACACTTTGTGGTGGGTTTAGGCCAGTTTTTGATGGTTTCAAGACCTTTCTGTTGGGCTTGGACCATTTTTTTGACGGTTTCAAACCATTTTTGGTGGGGTTAAGAACTTTCTGTTGGGCTTGGACCAAGTTTTGGTGGTTTCAAACAATTTTTGGTGGTTTCAAGACCTTTCCGTTGGGTTTAGACCATTTTTTGATGGTTTCAAACCATTTTTGGTGGTTTCAAACCATCTTTGGTGGGTTTAAGAGCTTTCTGTTGAGCTTGGGCCAAGTTTTGGTGGTTTCAAACCATCTTTGGTGGTGTCAAGACCTTTCTGTTGGGTTTGGACCATTTTTTGATGATTTGGAATGATTTTTGATGGTTCCAAAGCATTTCTGGTGGCTGTAGGCCATTTTTCGATGGTTTTAAGACCTTTCTCTTGGGTTTGGACCATTTTTTGATGGTTTCAAACCACTTCTGGTGGGTGTCGGCCAATTTTTGATGGCTTCAAACACTTTCTGGTGGGTTTAGGCCAGTTTTTGATGGTTTCAAGACCTTTCCATTGGGCTTGGACCATTTTTTGACGGTTTCGAACCATTTTTGGTGGGGTTAAGAACTTTCTGTTGGGCTTGGACCACGTTTTGGTGGTTTCAAACCATCTTTGGCGGTTTCAAGACCTTTCTGTTGGGTTTAGACCATTTTTTGATGGTTTCAAACCATTTTTGGTGGCTGTAGGCCAATTTTTGGTGGGTTTAAGACCTTTGTGTCATGTCTGGACCACTTTTTGATGGTTTCAAACACATTTTGGTGGGTGTCGGCCAATTTTTGGAGGTTTCAAGACCTTTCTGTTGGGCTTGGACCATTTTTTGATGGTTTCAAACCAGTTTTGGTGGGTGTCGGCCAATTTTTGAAGGTTTCAAGACCTTTCAGTTGGGCTTGGACCAAGTTCTGTTGGTTTCAAACCATTTTTGGTGGGTTTAAGGACTTTCTGTTGGGCTTGGGCCAAGTTTTGGTGGTTTCACACCATTTTTGGTGGTTTCAAGACCTTTCTGTTGGGTTTGGGCCATTTTTTGACAATTCTGAACCATTTTTGTTGGTTTCACACTGGTTTTGGTGGGTTTAGGCCAATTTTTGATGGTTTCAAACCATCTTTGGTGGTTTCAAACCGTTTTTGGTGGGTTGAAGACCTTTCTTTTGGTTTTAGACCACTTTTTGATGGTTTCAAGACCCTTCTGTTGGGATTACACCGAATTTTGGTCGATTTAAGACCTTTCTGTGTGGCTTGGACCATTTTTTGATGGTTTCAAACCATTTTTGGTGGGTGTCGGCCAATTTTTGATGGTTTCAAGACCTTTCCGTTGGGTTTGGACCATTTTTGTGGTGGTTTCAAACAGTTTTTGGTGGGGTCAAGAACTTTCTGTTGGGCTTGGAGAAAGTTCTGGTGGTTTCAAACCATCTTTGGTGGTTTCAAGACCTTTCTGTTGGGTTTGGACCATTTTCTGATGATTTTGAACAATTTCTGGAGGTTTTAAGAACTTTCCGTTGGGCTCGGACCAAGTTTCGGTGGCTTCAAACCAATTTTGTTGGTTTAATCCAATTTTTGATGGTTTCAAGACCTTTCCATTCGGTTTCCACCAATTTTTGGAGGCTTCAAATAATTTTTGGATGCTTTCAAACCGATTTTGGTGGTTTCAAACCTTCCTGTTGGACTTCGACCAATTTTTGGTGGTTTCAGGCCAAATTTTGATCATTTCAAGACGTTTCTGTCAGGTTTTGACCAGTTGGTGGTGGGTTTAGACCAATTTTTGATGGTTTCAAGACCTTTCAGTTGCGTTTCGACCGATTTCTGGTGGTTCCAAACCATTTTTTGCCGCTTTTCAGCTGATTCTGTTGACTTTTGGCCAATTCTTGGTGCTTTCAAGCCAATTTTCACCATTTCCACCCATTTTTTGATGGTTTCAAGACCTCTCTGTGGTTTCAACACCAACTTCTGGTGGCTTTCATCCATCTGCAACCATTTCAAAATAATTTTGTCGCTTTCAAGCCATTTTTTCTTGGTTTAAACCAACTTTTGACGCTTTCAAGACTTCTCCATTGCTTCCCCACCCTTTTTTACGACTTTTAAGCCATTTTTGATGATTTCGAGCCGATTTTCGTTACTTTCAAACCATTTTTGCCACTTTCGAGCCGATTTCGGATGGTTTCGACATCTTCTCTTCGTTCCTCACCGACTTTTTGTCGCTTTCCGTCACCTTTGACAGTTTGAAGCCATTTTTGATGGGTTCAAAGCAACTTTTGGTGGCTTCAAGCAAATCTTGGTGGGTTTAAGACCTTTCTGTTGGCTTTGGACCAATTTTGATGATTTTGAGCAATTTTTGATGGTTCCAAGCCAAGTTCTGATTGTTCCAAAACCTTTCTGTTGGTTCCTCACGAATTTTTGCCACTTTCAGGCAATTTTCTTTCACTCCCAAGCCATTTTTGGTGGTTTCAAGCCAATTTCCATGATTTCAGCCGATTTTTGGTTATTTTAAGACCTTCACCGTTGGGTTTCGACCAAGCTTTGGTGGTTTCAAACCAATTCCGGTGCTTTCGCCCATTTTCGGGCTGTTTCACACCAATTTTTGTGCCTTCAAAACCTTTCAAATGATTTTCTACAGATTTTTTGATGGTTTCAAGGCAATTTTTTGATGGTTTCAAGACCTTTCTTTTGGCTTCACACCAATTTCTGGTGGTTTCAAGAAATTTTTTTCACTTTCCAACCAATTCCAGAACTTCCCCCTCGTTTTTTGTCACTTCCAAGCCATTTTTTTGATGGTTTCAACTCAATTTTTTCACTTTCAACCTATTTTTTGCCACTTTCAAGCCATTTTTTGACCTTTTCAAGACGTTTCCACTTGTTCCCCACCCATTTTTTTCACTTTCCCACCAATTTTTGTCGCTTTGGAGCCATTTCTTGATCGTTTCAAGCCAATTTTTATCACTTTCAACCCAATTTTGCCACTTCCAAAGCATTTCTGATGGTTCCTCACCATTTCTTGTTACTTCCAAACCACTTCTGATGCTTTCCCACCAATTTCTGCCACTTCCGAGTCATTTTTGATCATTTCGAGCCAATTTTTGCCACTCCCAAGCCGTTTTTGACCTTTTCAAGCCAATTTTTGTTGCTTTCAAACCACTTCTGACAGTTTCCCATCATTTTTGCCACTTTGGAGCCATTTTTGATCGTTTCAAGCCAATTTTTGTCACTTTCAACCCAATTTTGCCACTTCCAAAGCATTTCTGATGGTTTCTCACCATTTCTTGTCACTTCCAAACCACTTCTGATGCTTTCCCACCAATTTCTGCCACTTTCGAGTCATTTTTGATCATTTCGAGCCAATTTTTGCCACTCCCAAGCCTTTTTTGACCTTTTTAAGCCAATTTTTGCCGCTTTCAAACCACTTCTGGCAGTTTCCCAACATTTTTGACCACTTCAAGCCAATTATTGACACTTTTAAGCCATATTTGATGGTCTCCCACCGATTTTTGCCACTTCCAAACCATTTTTTGACAGTTTCAAGCTGATTTTTGTCACTCGCAAACAATTTTTGATGCTTCCAAGCCACTTTCGATGGTTTCAAGCCTATTTTTGTGACTTCCAAGCCGTTTTTGATGCTTTCCCACTGAATTTTGCTACTTCCAAGACATTTTTAACGGTTTCAAGCCAATTTCTGCCACTCCCAAGCCATTTTTGACCTTTTCAAGCCAATTTTTGTCGCTTTCAAACCGCTTCTGACAGTTTCCCAACATTTTTGCCACTTTGGAGCCATTTTTGATCATTTCAAGCCGATTTTTTTTCGCTTTCAACCCAATTTTGCCACTTCCAAGCATTTCTGATGGTTTCTCACCGTTTTTTATCACTTCCAAACCACTTTCGATGCTTCCCCAACATTTTTGCCACTTCCAAGCCATTTTTGACCACTTCAAGCCAATTATTGACATTTTAAAGCCACACTTGATGCTTTCCCACCGATTTCTGCCACTCCCAAGCCATTTTTGATGCTTTCTCACCAATTTTGATGCTTCCAAGCTACTTTTGATGGTTTCAAGCCTCTTTTTGTGACTTCCAAGCCACTTTTGATGGTTTCCCACCGAATTTGCTACTTCCAAGACATTTTTAACGGTTTCAAGCCAATTTCTGTCACTCCCAAGCCATTTTTGACCTTTTCAAGCCAATTTTGTCGCTTTCAAACCGCTTCTGACAGTTTCCCAACATTTTTGCCACTTTGGAGCCATTTTTGATCGTTTCAAGCCGATTTTTTTTCACTTTCAACCCAATTTTGCCACTTCCAAGAATTTCTCACCATTTTTTATCACTTCCAAACCACTTTCGATGCTTTCCCAACATTTTTGCCGCTTCCGAGCCATTTTTGACCATTTCAAGCCAATTATTGACATTTTAAAGCCACACTTGATGGTTTCCCACCGATTTCTGCCACTTCCAAGCCATTTTTGATGCTTTCTCACCGAATTTTGCTACTTCCAAGACATTTTTGACAGTTTCAAGCCAATTTTTGTCACTTCCAAGCCATTTTTGATGCTTTCCCACCAATTTCTGCCACTCCCAAGCCGTTTTTGACCATTTGAATCCAATTTTTGCCACTTCCACGCCGTATTTGATGCTTTCCCACCAATTTCTGCTACTTGCAAGATATTATTGTTGATCTCAAGCCAATTTCTGCCACTTCCAAGCCATTTTTGACCATTTCAATTGAATTTTTGTGACTTCCAAACCATTTCTGCTGCTTTCCCACCAGTTTCTGCCACTTCCAAGCCATTTTTGACCACTTCAAGCCAATTACCGACATTTTAAGCCGTATTTGATGCTTTCCCACCATATTTTGTCACTTCCAAGCCATTTTTGACCATTTCAAGCCAATTATTGACATTTTAAAGCCACACTTGATGGTTTCCCACCGATTTCTGCCACTTCCAAGCCATTTTTGATGCTTTCTCACTAATTTTTGATGCTTCCAAGCCACTTTTGACCGTTTCAAGCCTATTTTTGTGACTTCCAAGCCATTTTTGATGGTTTCCCACCGAATTTTGCTACTTCCAAGACATTTTTGACGGTTTCAAGTCAATTTTTATCACTTCCAAGCCATTTTTGATGCTTTCCCACCAATTTCTGCCACTCCCAAGCCGTTTTTGACCATTTGAATCCAATTTTTGCCACTTCCACGCCGTATTTGATGCTTTCCCACCAATTTCTGCTACTTCCAAGCCGTTTTTGACCATTTCAAGCCAATTTTTGTCGCTTCCAAACCATTTTTGATGGTTCCCCACCAATTTCTGCCACTTCCAAGCCATTTTTGACCACTTTCAAGCCAATTATCGACATTTTAAGCTGTATTTGATGCTTTCCCACCATATTTTGCCACTTCCAAGCCGTTTTTGACCATTTCAAGCCAATTTTTGTCGCTTCCAAACCATTTTTGATGGTTCCCCACCAATTTTTGCCACTTGAAGCCATTTTTGACCGTTTCAAGCCAATTTTTGTTGCTTCCGAACCATTTCTGACGCTTTCCCACCGTTTTTTTGCCGGCTTCCAAGCCATTTTTGACCATTTCAAGCCAATTTTTGTCGCTTCCAACCATTTCTGATGCTTTCCCACCAAATTCTGCCGCTTCCAAGCCATTTTTGACCATTTCAAGCCAATTTTTGTCGCTTCCAAGCCATTTTTGACCATTTCAAGCCAATTTTTGTCGCTTCCAAGCCATTTCTGACGCCTCCCCACCGTTTTTCCCCGGCTTCTTTTTCCACTTCCACCCCACCCTCACCGCTCCCGACACGCACCCCCCGCCCTTCCAACCCCACCAACCTTCCCTCCGCCGCCGCCGCTAAAACTTCCTCATCCCCCCCATCCCTCCCCTCCCACCTCCCCCACCCAAAACCGGGAAAAAAACCCCCGCAAAAGTCGTTTTTTGTTTATTTTTGGATCTGGAATATAAAAAGCCGCAGGTTGATGTTCTTGGCCGCCAGCAGTTTGTTGCACTCCACCGAGTCGACGATGGGCAGCGCCATGTAGTCGGTCTCGTTGCTCTCGTTGCTGAAGACGAAGTGGTAGATGACGGGGTTGATCTTGACGTCGTCGTAGGGCCCCTCCAGCAGGAGGAAGGAGCATTCCATGGGGGAGTTGACCTTGCTCTTGAGGATCAGCTGGAAGCTCAGCGTGCGCTTGCAGGAGAGGTTGGGGTTGCGCTCGGAGTCGTTGACGCGCGCCTTCAGCACCCAGGTCTGGTTGAGCACGGTCAGGCGCGGCGTCTCGTAGTACAGGCGCGTGATGAAGTCGTCGGTGCGGTACGGGCGGAACTGGACCTCTGGGAAAAAAACATGGGGAAAAACGTTGGGGGAAAATGTTGGGAAAAAAGGGTTTGGGAGAGGGAAGGAATTCCTGAATTTTGGTTTGGAATCACAGATTCCTACAGGGTTTGCCGGTGGCTTAAAATGTTCTCGGAGCTGTCACCAGATCCTAAATGGGAGTCACCAGAATTCTGCGAAATTCCCGGAATTATCAACAGCTCCTAACAGAATTCCTGGAATTATCAACCGTTATCCTACAAAACCGTTATCCTACAACGTATTACCGTTATCCTACAAAATTCCTGGAATAATCAACAGATCCTAAACTGGATTCACCATTATTCTAAAAAATTCCCAAAATTCTCACCAGATCCTAAAGTGCATTCACTTTTACCCTACAAAATTCCCGGGATCATCACCAGATCCTGAATTGGATTCACCAGCCCATCAAAATCCCATCCCAGTCCGTCCCAGTCCGTCCCAGTCCATCCCAATCCCATCCCAATCCCATCCCAATCCCATCCCAGTCCATCCCAGTCCATCCCAGTTCCCCGGGAGCCCCCGGCTCTGGTTGAGCACGGTCAGGCGCGGTGTCCCGTGGTACAGGCGCGTGATGAAGTCGTCGGTGCGGTACGGGCGGAACTGGACCTCTGGGGAGGGGAAAGAAATGTTGGGAAAAAGGTTGGGAAAAAAGGGTTTGGGAGAGGGAAGGAATTCCTGGATTTTGGTTTGGAATCACCGGATTCCTACAGGGTTTGCCGGTGGCTTAAAATGTTCTGGGATTTGTCATCGGATACTAAAGGGGAGTCACCAGAATTCTGCGAAATTCCCTGAATTATCAACAGATCCTAACAGCATTCACCAGTATCCTACAAAATTCCTGGAATTATTTATGGATCCTAACAGGATTCACCACCATCCTACAAAATTCCTGGGATCAGCATCAGATCCTAAATTGGATTCACCAGTCCATCAAAATCCCATCCCAGTCTGTCCCAGTCCGTCTCAGTCTGTCCCAATCCCATCCCAGTCCATCCCAGTTCCCCGGGAGCCCCCGGCTCTGGTTGAGCACGGTCAGGCGCGGTGTCCCGTGGCACAGGCGCGTGATGAAGTCGTCGGTGCGGTACGGGCGGAACTGGACCTCTGGGGAGGGGAAAGAGATGTTGGGGAAAAGGTTGGGAAAAAAGGGTTTGGGAGAGGGAAGGAATTCCTGGATTTTGGTTTGGAATCACCGGATTCCTACAGGGTTTGCCGGTGGATTAAAATGTTCTGGGAGCTGTCACCAGATCCTAAATGGGAGCCACCAGAATTCTGCGGAATTCCCATAATCATCACCCAATCCTAACAGGATTCACCGTTATCCTACAAAATTCTCGGAATTCTCACTGCATCCTAAAAGAATTCACCTACAAAATTCCCAGAATCATCACCAGATCCTAAGAGAGGATTCACTGTTATCCTAAAAAATTCCTGGAATTTACCAACAGAGCCTACAAGGACTCAGCGTTATCCTAGAAAATTCCTGGGATCATCACCAGATCCTAAATTGGATTCACCAGCCCATCCCAATCCCATCCCAGTCCGTCCCAGTCCATCCCAATCCCATCCCAGCCCATCCCAATCCCATCCCAGTCCCATCCCAATTCCATCCCAGTCCATCCCAATCCCATCCCAGTCCGTCCCAGTCCCACCCGGAGCGCTGGTGCCGGATGAAGGCGTCGGAGCAAAACGGGCGGGATTGGACCTTTGGGAAACCGGAAAATCATCCCAAAAAAAATTTGGGATCATGTGGAGAAAACCTTGGGATGGGGCAGGAATTGTCACCGAATTCCCAGAGGGTTTGCCGGAGTCTCAAAGTGTTCAGGGATTTGTCACCGGATCCTAAATGGGAGTCACCAGAATTCTGCGAAATTCCCTGAATTATCAACAGCTCCTAACAGAATTCCTGGAATTATCAACCGTTATCCTACAAAACCGTTATCCTACAACGTATTACCGTTACCCTACAAAACTCCTGGAATTATCAACAGATCCTAAACTGGATTCACCATTATTCTAAAAAATTCCCAAAATTCTCACCACATCCTAAAGTGCATTCACTTTTACCCACAAAATTCCCAGGATCATCACCAGATCCTAAATTGGATTCACCAGTGCATCAAAATCCCATCCCAGTCCATCCCAGTCCATCCCAGTCCATCCCAATCCCATCCCAATCCATCCCAGTCCATCCCAATCCACCCCAATCCCATCCCAATCCCATCCCAGTCCATCCCAGTTCCCCGGGAGCCCCCGGCTCTGGTTGAGCACGGTCAGGCGCGGTGTCCCGTGGCACAGGCGCGTGATGAAGCCGTCGGTGCGGTACGGGCGGAACTGGACCTCTGGGGAGGGGAAAGAAATGTTGGGGAAAAAAGGGTTTGGGAGAGGGAAGGAATTCCTGGATTTTGGTTTGGAATCACTGGATTCCTACAGGGTTTGCTGGTGTCTCAAAGTGTTCTGGGGTTTGTCACCGGATTCTAAAGGGGAGTCACCAGAATTCTGCAGAATTCCCATAATCATCACCCAATCCTGAACTGGATTCCCCATTATCCTACAAAATTCTCGGAATTCTCACTGCATCCTAAAAGAATTCACCTACAAAATTCCCAGAACCATCACCAAATCCTAAGAGGATTCACTGTTATCCTAAAAAATTCTTGGAATTTACCAACAGAGCCTACAAGGATTCAGCGTTATCCTACAAAATTCCTGGGATCATCACCAGATCCTAAATTGGATTCACCAGTCCATCAAAATCCCATCCCAGTCCATCCCAGTCCCATCCCAGTCCGTCCCAGTCCATCCCAATCCCATCCCAGTCCATCCCAGTTCCCCGGGAGCCCCCGGCTCTGGTTGAGCACGGTCAGGCGCGGTGTCCCGTGGTACAGGCGCGTGATGAAGTCGTCGGTGCGGTACGGGCGGAACTGGACCTCTGGGGAGGGGAAAGAAATGTTGGGAAAAAGGTTGGGAAAAAAGGGTTTGGGAGAGGGAAGGAATTCCTGGATTTTGGTTTGGAATCACCGGATTCCTACAGGGTTTGCCGGTGGCTTAAAATGTTCTGGGATTTGTCATCGGATACTAAAGGGGAGTCACCAGAATTCTGCGAAATTCCCTGAATTATCAACAGATCCTAACAGCATTCACCAGTATCCTACAAAATTCCTGGAATTATTTATGGATCCTAACAGGATTCACCACCATCCTACAAAATTCCTGGGATCAGCATCAGATCCTAAATTGGATTCACCAGTCCATCAAAATCCCATCCCAGTCTGTCCCAGTCCGTCTCAGTCTGTCCCAATCCCATCCCAGTCCATCCCAGTTCCCCGGGAGCCCCCGGCTCTGGTTGAGCACGGTCAGGCGCGGTGTCCCGTGGCACAGGCGCGTGATGAAGTCGTCGGTGCGGTACGGGCGGAACTGGACCTCTGGGGAGGGGAAAGAGATGTTGGGGAAAAGGTTGGGAAAAAAGGGTTTGGGAGAGGGAAGGAATTCCTGGATTTTGGTTTGGAATCACCGGATTCCTACAGGGTTTGCCGGTGGATTAAAATGTTCTGGGAGCTGTCACCAGATCCTAAATGGGAGCCACCAGAATTCTGCGGAATTCCCATAATCATCACCCAATCCTAACAGGATTCACCGTTATCCTACAAAATTCTCGGAATTCTCACTGCATCCTAAAAGAATTCACCTACAAAATTCCCAGAATCATCACCAGATCCTAAGAGAGGATTCACTGTTATCCTAAAAAATTCCTGGAATTTACCAACAGAGCCTACAAGGACTCAGCGTTATCCTAGAAAATTCCTGGGATCATCACCAGATCCTAAATTGGATTCACCAGCCCATCCCAATCCCATCCCAGTCCGTCCCAGTCCATCCCAATCCCATCCCAGCCCATCCCAATCCCATCCCAGTCCCATCCCAATTCCATCCCAGTCCATCCCAATCCCATCCCAGTCCGTCCCAGTCCCACCCGGAGCGCTGGTGCCGGATGAAGGCGTCGGAGCAAAACGGGCGGGATTGGACCTTTGGGAAACCGGAAAATCATCCCAAAAAAAATTTGGGATCATGTGGAGAAAACCTTGGGATGGGGCAGGAATTGTCACCGAATTCCCAGAGGGTTTGCCGGAGTCTCAAAGTGTTCAGGGATTTGTCACCGGATCCTAAATGGGAGTCACCAGAATTCTGCGAAATTCCCTGAATTATCAACAGCTCCTAACAGAATTCCTGGAATTATCAACCGTTATCCTACAAAACCGTTATCCTACAACGTATTACCGTTACCCTACAAAACTCCTGGAATTATCAACAGATCCTAAACTGGATTCACCATTATTCTAAAAAATTCCCAAAATTCTCACCACATCCTAAAGTGCATTCACTTTTACCCACAAAATTCCCAGGATCATCACCAGATCCTAAATTGGATTCACCAGTGCATCAAAATCCCATCCCAGTCCATCCCAGTCCATCCCAGTCCATCCCAATCCCATCCCAATCCATCCCAGTCCATCCCAATCCACCCCAATCCCATCCCAATCCCATCCCAGTCCATCCCAGTTCCCCGGGAGCCCCCGGCTCTGGTTGAGCACGGTCAGGCGCGGTGTCCCGTGGCACAGGCGCGTGATGAAGCCGTCGGTGCGGTACGGGCGGAACTGGACCTCTGGGGAGGGGAAAGAAATGTTGGGGAAAAAAGGGTTTGGGAGAGGGAAGGAATTCCTGGATTTTGGTTTGGAATCACTGGATTCCTACAGGGTTTGCTGGTGTCTCAAAGTGTTCTGGGGTTTGTCACCGGATTCTAAAGGGGAGTCACCAGAATTCTGCAGAATTCCCATAATCATCACCCAATCCTGAACTGGATTCCCCATTATCCTACAAAATTCTCGGAATTCTCACTGCATCCTAAAAGAATTCACCTACAAAATTCCCAGAACCATCACCAAATCCTAAGAGGATTCACTGTTATCCTAAAAAATTCTTGGAATTTACCAACAGAGCCTACAAGGATTCAGCGTTATCCTACAAAATTCCTGGGATCATCACCAGATCCTAAATTGGATTCACCAGTCCATCAAAATCCCATCCCAGTCCATCCCAATCCCATCCCAATCCCACCCCAGTCCATCCCAATCCCATCCCAGTCCATCCCAGTCCCATTCGAGTCCATCCCAGTCCATCCCAGTCCATCCCAATCCCATCCCAGTCCATCCCACTCCCACCCGGAGCGCTGGTGCCGGATGAAGGTGTCAGAGCAGAACGGGCGGGATTGGACCTTTGGGAAACCGGAAAATCGTCCCAAAAAAATTTGGGATCATGTGGAGAAAACCTTGGGATGGGGCAGGAATTGTCACCGAATTCCCACAGGGTTCTCAAAAGGTTCTGGGATTTGTCACCGGATCCTAAAGTGGAGTCACCAGAATTCTGCGAAATTCCCGGAATTATCAACAGATCCTAACAGGATTCACCGTTATCCTACAAAATTCTCAGAATTCTTATAAAATCCTATAAAAATTCAGCGTTATCCTACAGAATTCCAGGAATTATCCACCGATCCTAACGGGATTCACCGTCATCCCACAAAATATTTGGAATTCTTAACAGATCCTAATAGGATTCACTGTTATCCTACAATGTTCCGAAAAATTATAATCGGATGCTAAAGTGGATTCACCAGAATTCTACAAAATTCCCAAAATTGTCATCGGATCCGACAGGAATTCGCTGTTATCCTACAAAATTCTTGGAATTATCAAGGGGTCCTGACAGGATTCACCAGAATCCTAAAAAAATTCCCAGAATTATCAATGGATCCTAAGAGGATTCACAGTTATCCTACAAAATTCTTGGAATTATCATCAGATCCTGCAAGAATTCACCAAAATTCTGGGAATTATTCTGGAATGTAAAACTGGCAACGTCTGGATCCTACAAAATTCCCCAAATTCTCACGGGATCCTAAGAGGATTCACCAGGATCGTACAAAATTCCCGGAATTCTCACGGGATCCTAACAGGATTCACCAGGATCGTACAAAATTCCTGGATTTCTCAGCAGATCCTACAAAATTCCCAAAATTATCATGGAATCCTACCAGGAGTCACCAGGACCTGCAGCTTTCCCTGAATTCTTCCTGGATCCCCAAAAGGATTCCCAACGTTATCCAAGGAAATTCCCAAAATTCCCACCAGCTTTTCTCAAGCCCCATCCCAAATTCCTTCCTCTTGTTCAACCCCAAACCCACGGAAAACCTTCAGAAAACCTTTGGAAAACTGCAGAAAACCTTCGGAAAACCCTAAAAAACTTTTGGAAAACCTTTGGAAAACCCCCCAAAAACTTCAGAAAAATCTTTGGAAAAAACCGGAAAACCTTCAGAAAATGTTGGAAAACTTTGGAAAACCCAAAAAAAGCCTTTGGAAAACCTTTAGGAAACACCAAAAAACCTTTGTAAGACCTTGAGAAACCTTCGGAAAAACCTTTGGAAAACCCCAAAAAGCCTTCAGAAAACTGTGGAAAATCTCCCGAAAATCTTTGGAAAACTCCAAAAAACCTTTGGAAAACCCAAAAAAACCTTTGGAAAACCCAGAAAAACCTTCAGAAAACATCAGGAAACCTTCAGGAAACCTTTGGAAAACCCCTTGAAGACTTTCAGAAAACCTCCCCAAAAATTCAGAAAACCCCGAAAAACTTTTGGAAAACCTTTGGGAAACCCTGGAAAATCTTCAGAAAAGCTTTGGCAAATCCCAAAAAACCTTTGGAAAACCTCAGAAAACCACAAAAAAAATTCAGAAAACACGAAAAAAGTCTTTAGAAAACATCAGGAAACCTTCAAAAAACGTTTGGAAAACCCCAAAAAACCTTCATAAAACCTTGGGAAACCTCAAGAAACCCCCCCCCAAAATTTTGGAAAACGTCAAAAAAACCCTCAGAAAACCCTCAGAAAACCCATGAAAACCTTCGGAAAACCTTTGGAAAACCCCAAAAACACTTTCAGCAAAACCTGAAAACTTCAGAAAACCCCAAAAAAGCTTTGGAAAACATCAGGAAACCTTTGGAAAACCACACAAAACCTTTGGAAAACCCACAGAAGAGCTTCACAAAGCCTCAAAAAACCTTTGGAAAACCCCCAAAAAACCTTCAGAAAATCTTTGGAAAACCCCAAAATCCTTTGGCAAACCACAGAAAACCTTCATAAAACCTTGGGAAGCCTTCAGAAAACCCCGAAAAAACTTTGGAAAATCCCAAAAAACATTTGGAAAACCCTCAAACCTTTGGAAAACCCCAAAAAACCTTCAGAAAATGTTGGGAAACCTTCAGAAAACCTTTGGAAAACCCCCAGAAGATCTTCAGAAAACCCTTGGAAAACCTTTGGAAAACCCCGGAAAACTCTTGGAAAACCTCAGAAAACCTTTGGAAAACAACGGAAAACCTTCAGAAAACCTTGGGAAACCTTTGGAAAACCCCGGAAAACTCTTGGAAAACCTCAGAAAACCTTCAGAAAACCTTTGAAAAACCCTGGAAAACCTTTGGAAAACAGAAAAAAACCTTTGGCAAACCTCAGAAAACCTTTAGAAAACCTTGGGAAGCCTTCAGAAAACCCCGAAAAAATTTCAGAAAACCTCAAAAAACCTTGGGAAAACCCTAGAACACCGTCAGAAAACCAGGAATATCCAGAAAAAAGATGGTCAGGATCAACCCCAGCTCCCAGAATATCCCAGAAATCCCCCAAAATCCCCCAAAATTCCCCAAAAATCCCGGAATGCCGTACCCGTGGAGCCGATCTTCTCGAAGCTGAGCAGGCTGAAAAAAAACCTTTGAGGAAACCCCAGAAAACCTTTGGGAACCTTTGGAAAACCCCGGAAAACTCTTGGAAAACCTTCAGAAAACCCCGAAAAAACTTTGGAAAACCCTAAAAAACGCTCAGAAAACCAGGAATATCCAGAAAAAAGATGGTCAGGATCAACCCCAGCTCCCAGAATATCCCAGAAATCCCCCAAAATCCCAGAATTCCGTACCCGTGTAGCCAATCTTCTCGAAGCTGAGCAGGCTGAAAAAAAACCTTTGAGGAAACCCCAGAAAACCTTTGGGAAACCTCAAAAAATCTTTGGACAACCTTTGGAAAACCCCCAGAACCTTCAGAAAATCTTTGGAAATCCCAGGAAAACCTTTGGGAAACCCTGGAAAATCTTCAGAAAACCTTTGGAAAACCCCCCAAAAAAACCTTTGGAAAACAATGGGAAACCTTCAGAAAACCTTTGGAAAACCAAGCAAAACCTTTTGAAAACCCCCAGAAGAACTTCAGAAAACCTTTGGGAAACCCTGAAAAACCTTCAGAAAACATCGGGAAACCTTTGGCAAACCTCAGAAAACCTTCATAAACCCTTGGGAAACCTTCAGAAAACTGTGGAAAACCTTTGGAAAACCCTAGAAAAAGCCAAGAAAACCTTTGGAAAATCCCAAAACACCTTCAGAAAACCTTTGGGAAACTTCAAAAAACCTTCAGAAAACCTTTGAAAAACCACGAAATCCTTTGGAAAACCCCAGAAAACCCTTGGAAAACCTTTGGAAAACATCAGAAAACCTTCAGAAAACCCCAAAAAACCTTTGGAAAACCTTTGGAAAACATCAGAAAACCTTTGGAAACCTTCAGAAAACCCCGAAAGAACTTTGGAAAACCCCAAAAAACCTTTGGAAAACATTGGAAAAACCTTCAGAAAACCTTTGGAAAACGCCCAGAAGAACTTCAGATAACCTCAAAAAGCTTCTGGAAAACCTCAAAATTCCTTCAGAAAACCTTGGGAAGCCTTCAGAAAACCCCGAAAAAATTTCAGTAAACCCCAAAAAACCTTTGGAAAACCCCCGAAGACCTTCAGAAAACCTCAAAAAACCTTGGGAAAATCCTAAAAAACCCTCAGAAAACCAGGAATATCAAGAGAAAAGATGGTCAGGATCAACCCCAGCTCCCAGAATATCCCAGAAATTCCCCAAAATCCCGGAATTCCGTACCCGTGTAGCCGATCTTCTCGAAGCTGAGCAGGCTGAAAAAACCTTCGAGGAAACCCCAGAAAACCTTTGGGAAACCTCAAAAAATCTTTGGACAACCTTTGGAAAACCCCCAGAACCTTCAGAAAATCTTTGGAAATCCCAGGAAAACCTTTGGGAAACCCTGGAAAATCTTCAGAAAACCTTTGGAAAACCCCAAAAAACCTTTGGAAAACAATGGGAAACCTTCAGAAAACCTTTGGAAAACCAAGCAAAACCTTTTGAAAACCCCCAGAAGAACTTCAGAAAACCTTTGGGAAACCCTGGAAAACCTTCAGAAAACGTCGGGAAACCTTTGGCAAACCTCAGAAAACCTTCATAAACCCTTGGGAAACCTTCAGAAAACTGTGGAAAACCTTTGGAAAACCCTAGAAAAAGCCAAGAAAACCTTTGGAAAATCCCAAAACACCTTCAGAAAACCTTTGGGAAACTTCAAAAAACCTTCAGAAAACCTTTGAAAAACCACGAAATCCTTTGGAAAACCCCAGAAAACCCTTGGAAAACCTTTGGAAAACATCAGAAAACCTTCAGAAAACCCCAAAAAACCTTTGGGAAACCTTCGGAAAACCCCGAAAAAACTTTGGAAAATCCCAAAAAACCTTTGGAAACCTTCAGAAAATCCCGAAAGAACTTTGGAAAATCCCAAAAAACCTTCGAAAAACCCCAAAAACCTTTGGAAAACCCCAAAAAACCTTCAGAAAACCCTTGGAAAACCTTTGGAAAACCCCAGAAAACTCTTGGAAAACCTCCGAAAACCTTCGGAAAACCTTTGAAAAACCCTGGAAAACCTTTGGAAAACAGAAAAAAACCTTTGGCAAACCTCAGAAAACCTTTAGAAAACCTTGGGAAGCCTTCAGAAAACCCTGAAAAATTTCAGAAAACCTCAAAAAACCTTGGGAAAACCCAGGAAAAAACCATCAGAAAACCAGGAATATCAAGAGAAAAGATGGTCAGGATCAACCCCAGCTGCCAGAAATTCCCCAAAATTTCCCAAAATCCCCCAAATTCCCCCAAATCCCCGGAATTCTGTACCCATGTAGCCGATCTTCTCGAAGCTGAGCAGGCTGAAAAAAACCTTCAAGAAAACCCCTGGAAAACCTTTGGAAAACCTTCGGAAAATCTTTGGAAAACTCCAAAAAACCTTTGGAAAACCCAGAAAAACCTTCAGAAAACGTCAGGAAACCTTTGGAAAACCCCTTGAAGAGTTTCAGAAAACCTCCCCAAAAATTCAGAAAACCCCGAAAAACCTTTGGAAAACCTTTGGAAAACCCTGGAAAATCTTCAGAAAAGCTTTGGCAAATCCCAAAAAACCTTTGGAAAACCTCAGAAAACCACAAAAAAATTCAGAAAACCCAAAAAAAGTCTTTAGAAAACATCAGGAAACCTTCAGAAAACGTTTGGAAAACCCCAAAAAACCTTCATAAAACCTTGGGAAACCTCAAGAAAACCCCCCAAAAATTTTGGAAAACCTCAAAAAAACCCTCAGAAAACCCTCAGAAAACCCATGAAAACCTTCGGAAAACCTTTGGAAAACCCCAAAAAACCTTTCAGCAAACCCTGAAAACTTCAGAAAACCCCAAAAAAGCTTTGGAAAACATCAGGAAACCTTTGGAAAACCCCGAAAAAACCTTCAGAAAATCTTTGGAAAACTCAAAAAACCTTTGGGAAACTCTGGAAAACCTTTGGGAAACCTTCGGAAAAGCACAAAAAACCTTCAGAAAACCTTTGGAAAACCCCAAAATCCTTTGGCAAACCACAGAAAACCTTCATAAAACCTTGGGAAACCTTCAGAAAACCCCGAAAAAACTTTGGAAAACCTTTGGAAAACATCAGGAAACCTTCAGAAAACTTTGGGAAACCTTCAGAAAACCCCGAAAAAACTTTGGAAAACCCTAAAAAACCCTCAGAAAACCAGGAATATCAAGAGAAAAGAAGGTCAGGATCAACCCCAGCACCCCGAAATTCCCCAAAATCCCCCAAAATTCCCCAAAAATCCTGGAATTCCATACCCGTGTAGCCGATCTTCTCGAAGCTGAGCAGGCTGAAAAAAACCTTTGAGGAAACCCCAGAAAACCTTTGGGAAACCTTTGGAAAACCCCGAAAAAACTTTGGAAAATCCCAAAAAACCTTTGGAAACCTTCAGAAAACCCCGAAAGAACTTTGGAAAATCCAAAAAAACCTTCGAAAAACCCCAAAAACCTTTGGAAAACCCCAAAAAACCTTCAGAAAACCTTTGGAAAACCCCCAGAAGACCTTCAGAAAACCCTTGGAAAACCTTTGGAAAACTCTTGGAAAACCTCCGAAAACCTTCGGAAAACCTTTGAAAAACCCTGGAAAACCTTTGGAAAACAGAAAAAAACCTTTGGCAAACCTCAGAAAACCTTTAGAAAACCTTGGGAAGCCTTCAGAAAACCCCGAAAAAACTTTGGAAAACCCCAAAAAACCTTTGAAAAACATCAGGAAACCTTCAGAAAACCTCGAGAAAACTTGGGAAAATCCCAAACAAACTTTGGAAAACCCCCAGAAGACCTTCAGAAAACCTCAAAAAAACCTTGGGGAAAACCCTAAAAAACCCTCAGAAAACCAGGAATATCAAGAGAAAAGGTCAGGATCAACCCCAGCTGCCAGAAATTCCCCAAAATTTCCCAAAATCCCCCAAATTCCCCAAAATCCCCGGAATTCTGTACCCGTGTAGCCGATCTTCTCGAAGCTGAGCAGGCTGAAAAAAACCTTCAAGAAAACCCCTGGAAAACCTTTGGAAAGCCTTCGGAAAATCTTTGGAAAACTCCAAAAAACCTTTGGAAAACCCAGAAAAACCTTCAGAAAACGTCAGGAAACCTTCAGGAAACCTTTGGAAAACCCCTTGAAGAGTTTCAGAAAACCTCCCCAAAAATTCAGAAAACCCCGAAAAACCTTTGGGAAACATTTGGGAAACCCTGGAAAATCTTCAGAAAAGCTTTGGCAAATCCCAAAAAACCTTTGGAAAACGTTGGGAAACCTTCAGAAAACCTTTGGAAAACCCCCAGAAGAACTTAAGGTAACCTCAAAAAACTTCTGGAAAACCTCAAAATTCCTTCAGAAAACCTTTGGATAACCTCAGAAAACCTTCATAAAACCTTGGGAAACCTGCAGAAAACCCCAAAAAACCTTCGGAAAACCCCAAAAAACCTTTGGAAAACCCCCAGAAGACCTTCAGAAAACCTTGGAAGAACAGCAAAAAACCTTCAGAAAACCTTTGGAAAACCCTCAGAAAAGCCTGGAAAACCTTTCTAAAACACGGAATATCGAGAGCAAAGATGGTCAGGATCAATCCCGGCACCCCGAAATTCCCTGAAATCCCCCAAAATCCCCCAAAATCCCCGGAATGCCGTACCCGTGTAGCCGATCTTCTCGAAGCTGAGCAGGCTGAAAAAAACCTTTGGAAAACCCTGGAAAACCTTCGTAAAACCTTTGGAAAACCATGGAAAACCTTGGGAAACCTTTCGAAAACGCCGAAAAACTTTGGAAAATCCCAAAAAACCCTCAGAAACCCTGGAAGACCTTCAGAAAACCTCAAAAAACCTTGGGAAAACCCTAGAACACCGTCAGAAAACCAGGAATATCAAGAGAAAAGAAAGTCAGGATCAACCCCAGCTCCCAGAATATCCCAGAAATCCCCCGAAATTCCCCGAAATCCCCCAAAAATCCCGGAATTCCGTACCCGTGTAGCCGATCTTCTCGAAGCTGAGCAGGCTGAAAAAAACCTTTGAGGAAACCCCAGAAAACCCTTGGAAAACCTTTGGAAAACCCCCAAAACCTTCAGAAAATCTTTGGAAATCCCAGAAAAACCCTTGGGAAACCATGGAAAACCCCAAAAAACCTTTGGAAAATGTTGGGAAACCTTCAGAAAACCTTCATAAAACCTTGGGAAGCCTTCAGAAAACCCTAAAAAATTTTGGAAAACCCCAAAAAACCTTCAGAAAACCTTTGGAAAACCCAAAAAAACCTTTGGCAAAACCTCAGAAAACCTTTATAAAACCTTGGGAAACCTGCAGAAAACCCCGAAAAAACTTTGGAAAACCCCAAAAAGCCTTTGAAAAACATCAGGAAACCTTCAGAAAACCCCAAAAAACCTTCCCAAAATCTCAAAAAACCTTTGGAAAACCCCAAAAATCTTTCAGAAAACTGTGGAAAACCTTCTGAAAATCTTTGGAAATCTCAGGAAAACGTTTTGGAAACCCTGGAAAATCTTCAGAAAACCTTTGGAAAACATCGGGAAACCTTCAGAAAATCTTTGGAAAACTCTAAAAAACCTTGGAAAACCTTGGAAAACCCCAGGAAAACCTTTGGAAAATGCAGGAAAACCTTCAGAAAACCCCAAAAAAACCTTCAGAAAACCTTCGGAAAACCCCAAAAATCCTCCGTAAAACCCCGGAAAACACCAGAAAACGCTCAGAAAACCAGGAATATCCAGAAAACAGATGGTCAGGATCAACCCCAGCTCCCAGAATATCCCAGAAATCCCCCAAAATCCCGGACTTCCGTACCCGTGTAGCCGATCTTCTCGAAGCTGAGCAGGCTGAAGATGCTGTTGTAGAGCTGCATCTCCTTCTTGCGCGTTTGGTCCATCTCGTCCAGGATCTCCATCAGCTCGTTGCCGGTCTTGGTGGGGTGGGTGCACTCGGCCTCGTGCACCGAGAGCTCGTGGAAAGGGCCCTGCCAGGGGCAGCCGATCCGCTTGTATTTGCACTGGGTCACCCTGGGAACGGGGAAAGGAGCAGAAAAAATGGGAGATTTGGGGGTTTTTTGGGGGGGTTTTGGGGTGGGGAGAAGAGAGAAATGGGGGAAAGCGGAGGGGGAAGTTAGGGAAGGGTGTGGAAAATCAAGAGGGGAAATCTGGGAGAGAAGCGGAAAATGAGGGTGGGGAATTTGGGAGAGAAATGGAAAAGCAGAGGGGGAAATTTGGGAGAGAAATGGAAAAGCAGAAGGGAAAATATGGGAGAGAAATGGAAAATCAGACTGGGAAATTTGGGAGAGAAATAAGAAGCAGAGAAAGAAATTTGGGAGAGATGTGGAAAATCAGAGTGGGGAATTTGGGAGAGAGATGGGAAAGAAAAGTGGGAAATTTGGGAGAGAAATGGAAAAACAGAGTGGGAAAAAACTGGGAGAGAAATGGGAAATCAGAGCAGGAAATTTGGAAGAGAAATAAAAAGCAGAGAAAGAAATTTGGGAGAAATGTGGGAAATCAGAGTGGGAAATTTGGGAAAGAAATGGAAAAGCAGAGTGGGAAATCTGGGGAAAGAGGTGGAAAAAACCAAACGGAGAAATTTGGGAGAGAAATGGAAAAGCAGAGTGGGAAAACTGGGAAAGATGTGGGAAAAGCAGAGTGGAGAATTTGGGAAAGAAATGAATTTGGGGGAAAAAAAAATCTGAGAGAAAAGTGGAAATTCAGAATGGGAAGTTTGGTGAGAGAAATGGAAAATCTCTGAAAAATATGGGAAAGCAGAGTGGGAAAGCTGGGAGAGGAATGGAAAATCCGAGTGGAAAAATTGGGAAAGGAATGGAAAAGCAGAGTGGGAAATTTGGGAGAAAAGTGGAAAAGCAGAGTGGAAAAATCTGGGAGAGAAATGGAAAATCAGGGGGAAATGTGGGAAAGCAGAGCGGGAAATTTGGGAAAGAAATGGAAAATCAGAGTGGGAAATTTGGGAGAGGAATGGAAAAGCAGAGTGGGAAATTTGGGAGAGGAATGGAAAAGCAGAGTGGAAAAAAATGGGAAAGAAATGGAAAAGCAGAGTGGGAAATTGGGGAGAGAAATGGAAAATCTGGGAGAAAAGTGGAAAAGCAGAGAGGGAAATTGGGGAGAAATGTGGAAAATCGTGGGAAATTTGGGAGAGAAACGGAAAAGCAGAGTGGGAAATGTGGGAAAGAAATGGAAAATCAGAGTGGGAATTTCGGGAGAAATGTGGGAATCCAGAGTGGAAAAAATGGGAAAGAAATGGAAAAAGCAGAGTGGGAAATTTGGGAAAGAAATAGAAAATCAAAGAGAAATGTGGGAAAGCAGAGCAGGAAATTGGGGAGAAATGTGGAAAATCGGAGTGGGAAATTTGGGAGAAATGTGGTAAATAGTGGGAAATTTGGTGAGAGAAATGGAAAATCAGAGTGGGAATTTGGGAAAGAAATGTGGAAATCCAGAGTGGAAAAAATGGGAGAGAAATGGAAAAGCAGAGTGGGAAATTTGGGAGAAACATGGAAAAGCAGAGTGGGAAATGTGGAAGAAATGTGGAAAAACCAGACTGGAAAATCTGGGAGAGAAATGGAAAAGCAGAAAGCAAAATTTGGGAAAAAAACTGGATAATCTGAGAGATAATGGAAAAGCAAAGTGGGAAATCTGGGAAAAGAGGGGGAAAAAGCAGAGTGGGAAATTGGGGAGAGAAATGGAAAATCGGGGAGAAACGTGGAAAAAGTGGAGAATTTGAGAGAGAAATGGAAATCAGAGTGGGAAATCAGGGAGAGGAAAAAAAAGCAGAGGAAGAAATTTGGGAGAGATGTAGAAAATCAGAGTGTTGGGAATTCGGGAGAGAAATGGAAAATCTGGGAGAAACGTGGAAAATCAGAGTGGGAAATCTGGGAAAAATAGAAAACTGGAGTGGGGAATTTGAGAGAGAAAGGTGGAAAAGCAGAGTGGGAAATTGGGGAGAGAAATGGGGGAAAGCAAAATGGAAAATCTGGGAAAGAAATGGAAAAGCAGAGTGGGAAATTTGGGAGAAATGTGGAAAATCAAGAGTGGAAATCTGGGAGAGAAATGGAAAAGCAGAAAGCAAAATTTGGGAAAAAAACCTGGAAAATCTGACTGGAAAATCTGGGAGCTAATGAAAAAGCAAAGTGGGAAATCTGGGAAAAGAGGGGGAAAAAGCAGAGTAGGGAATTTGGGAAAAATGGAAAACTGGAGTGGGGAATTTGAGAGAGAAAGGTGGAAAAGCAGACTGGGAAACTGGGGAGAGAAATGGAAAATCTGGGAGAAACATGGAAAAGCAGAGTGAGAAATTTGGGAAAGAAATAGAAAATCAAAGAGAAATGTGGGAAAGCAGAGCAGGAAATTGGGGAGAGAAATGTGGGAAAGCAGAGTGGAAAAAATGGGAAAGAAATGGAAAAGCAGAGTGGGAAATGTGGAAGAAATGTGGAAAAACCAGACTGGAAAATCTGGGAGAGAAATGGAAAAGCAGAAAATGAAATTTGGGAAAAAACCTGAAAAATTTGGAGATAATGGAAAAGCAGAGTGAGAAATTGGGAGAGAAATGGAAAATCTGGGAGAAACATGGAAAAGCAGAGTGGGAAATTTGAGAGAGAAATGGAAAAGCAGAGTGGGAAATCAGGAAGAGAAATAAAAAGCAGAGAAAGGAATTTGGGAGAAAAGTGGAAAAATCAGAGGGGGAAAATAGAGAGAGAAATGAAAATCAAAGAGAAATGAGGGAAATCAGAGTGGAAAACCTGGGAAAGAAATGGAAAAGCAGAGCAGGAAATTTGGGGAAGAGGTGGAAAAAATCAGAGAGGGAAATTTGGGAAAGAAATGGAAAACTGGGGAGAAAAGTGGGAAATCAGAGTGGGAAATTTGGGAAAAAATAGAAAACTGGAGTGGGAATTTGAGAGAGAAAGGTGGAAAAGCAGAGTGGGAAATTGGGGAGAGAAATGGAAAATCAGAGTGGAAAAAATGGGAAAGAAATGGAAAAGCAGAGTGGGAAATTTGGGAAAGAAATAGAAAATCAAAGAAAAATGTGGGAAAGCAGAGCAGGAAATTGAGGAGAGAAATGGAAAATCAGAGTGGGAAATTTGGGAGAAATGTGGTAAATAGTGGGAAATTTGGTGAGAGAAATGGAAAATCAGAGTGGGAATTTGGGAAAGAAATGTGGAAATCCAGAGTGGAAAAAATGGGAAAGAAATGGAAAAGCTGAGTGGGAAATTTGGGAGAAAAATGGAAAACCGGGAGAAATGTGGAAAGCAGAGAGCGAAATTTGGGAAAAAAACTGGAAAATCTGGGAGCTAATGGAAAAGCAGAGTGGGAAATCTGGGAAAAGAGGGGGAAAAAGCAGAGTGGGAAATTGGGGAGAGAAATGGAAAATCTGGGAAAGAAATGGAAAAGCAGAGTGGGAAATTTGGGAGAAATGGAAAAGGAGAGAGGGAAATTTGGGAGAGGAATGAAGAAGCAGAGTGGATAACTTGGGAGAGCAATGGAAAATCTGAGAGAAAAGTGGAAAATCAGGGTGGGAAATCTGGGAGAGAAATGGGGGAAAGCAAAATGAAAATCTGGGAAAGAAATGGAAAAGCAGAGTGGAAATTTGGGAAAGAAATGGAAAAGCAGAGTGGGAAATTTGGGAGAGAGATGGAAAAACCAGACTGGGAAATCTGGGATGAATGTGGAAATTCAAGAGTGGAAATCTGGGAGGGAAATGGAAAAGGAGAAAATGAAATTTGGGAAAAAAAGGGAAAATCTGACTGGAAAATCTGGGAGCAAATGGAAAAGCAAAGTGGGAAATCTGGGAGAAGAGGGGAAAAGCAGAGTGGGAAATTTGGGAAAAATAGAAAACTGGAGTGGGGAATTTGAGAGAGAAAGGTGGAAAATCAGAGTGGGAAATTGGGGAGAGAAATGGAAAATCTGGGAAAAACGTGGAAAAGCAGAGTGGGAATTTGGGAGAAATGTGGAAAATCGGAGTGGGAAACTGGGGAGAGAAATGGAAAATTTGGGAAGAGAGTGGGAAATTTGCAAGAGAGGTGGAAAATCTGGGAGAAACATGGAAAATCACAGTGGGAAATTTGGAGGAGAGGTGGAAAAAGCAGAGTGGGAAATTGGGAGAGAAATTGAAAACCTGGGAAAGAAATGAAAAAGCAGAGTGGGAAAATTCGGAAAGAAATGGAAAAGCAAAGTGGGAAATTTGGGAGAGAGATGGAAAAACCAGACTGGGAAATCTGGGATGAATGTGGAAAATCAAGAATGGAAATCTGGGAGAGAAATGGAAAAGCAGAAAGCGAAATTTGGGAAAAAAAAAATGGAAAATCTGACTGGAAAATCTGGGAGCAAATGGAAAAGCAAAGTGGGAAATCTGGGAAAAGAGGGGGAAAAAGCAGAGTGGGAAATTTGGGAAAAATAGAAAACTGGAGTGGGAAATTTGAGAGAGAAAGGTGGAAAATCAGAGTGGGAAATTCGGGAGAAATGTGGAAATCCAGAGTGGAAAAAATGGGAAAGAAATAGAAAAGCAGAGTGGGAAATCTGGGATGAGTGTGAAAAAGCAAAGCAGGAAATTTGGGAGAAAGGTGGAAATCCAGAGTGAAAATTTGGGAGAGAAGGAGAAAATCAGAGTGGGAAACGTGGGATGCTCTGCCAGGAGTGGAACCAGCCCAGAATCCTTCGAGACCACGCAAATTCCCAACAAAAACCAGCCCGAGCTGCCACCAAAACCTCTCGGAGGGAATCACAGCCCCAAAACATCCAGAATTGCCTAAAACCAGCCAGAATTCCTCTGAAACCATCTGGAATTCCTTAAAAATCATCCACAATTCCTCAAAAACCAGCCCAAAACTCATCCTGGACTTGTTCAAACCCATTTCAAATTCCTGTCAAATCCCAGCCCTGAGTTCCCGCCAAAATCTCTCTGAGGGGATCGCAGCCCGAAAACCTCCTAGAAACCCAAAAACCAGCCAGAATTCCTCCAAAACCCTCTAAAATGCCTCAAAACCATCCAGAATTACCCCAAAATCCTTCAGAATTCCTCCAAAACCATCCCAAATTTCCTCTGGATGGATCCCAGCCCTCACCTATCCTGACAACTCCGCTCCAAGAACCACCTCAGGAACTTTGAGGGGCAAAAACCCACCCGAAACCACCAAAAAATCCCCAAAAAAATCCCAATAAACCCCCAAAAAATCACAAAAAAATCACAAAATATTTTAAAAACCCCATCTCCATGCCTCCCCGACACTCCTCCTTCTGCCGTCGCTCCAGGAGCGATCTGGGGAACTTTGAGGCGCAAATCCTGCCCGCAATCACCAAAAAAAATCCCAAAAAATTCCCAAAAAACCCCAAAAAATTTCCAAAAAAACCCAATATCGTTGCCTCACCTATCCTGGCACTCCTCCTTCTGGTGCCTCTCCAGCAGGGAGCGGGGGAACTGGCGGGCGCAGAAGCCGCACTCGGCCGGCAGCTCGCTGACCGCCTTCTCCACGGCCAGGTTGCGGCAGCAGAGGCTCTTGGAGACCCCACCACAAATCCAGGCCCAAATCCCAACAAATCCATACAAAATTCCCAAAAAAACCCTTCTCAATCCCTCACCTCTCCTGCCTCTACTCCTTCTGTTGCCGCTCTGGAGGGACCTCGGGAATTTTTGGGTGTTTGAGCCCCATCGCAAATTCCAACAAAAACCAGCCCCAGTTCCCGCCAAAATCGCTCTGAGGGGACCGCAGCACAAAAACCAACTAGAAACCCCAAAAACCACCCAGAATTCCCTAAAACCAGCCAGAATTCCTCTGAAACCATCTGGAATTCCTCCAAAATCATTCAGAATTCCTCAAAAACCAGCCCAAAACTCATCCTGAACACGTCCAAGCCCATTTCAAATTCCTGTCAAATCCCAGCCCTGAGTTCCCGCCAAAATCTCTCTGAGGGGACTGCAGCCCAAAAACCTCCTAGAAACCCCAAAAGCCAGCCAGAATTCCTCCAAAACCCTCTAAAATGCCTCAAAACCATCCAGAATTACCCCAAAATCCTCCAGAATTCCTCCAAAACCATCCCAAATTTGCTCTGGATGGATCCCAGCCCTCATCTATCCTGACAACACCACTCCCAGAACCACCTCAGGAACTTTTTAGGGGTAAAACCTGCCCGAAACCACCAAAAATCCCCAAAAATCCCAATAAATCCCAAAAAAATCACAAAAAAATCCCAAAAGATTCAAAAAAACCCCATCTCCGTGCCTCACCCATCCTGACACTCCTCCTGCTGCTTATCCAGGAGCGATCTGGGGAACTTTGAGGCGCAACACCTGCCCGAAACTGCCAAAAAAAACACCCAAAAAATCCCAAAATAAATTCCAAAAAACCTCGATATCGTTGCCTTACCTATCCTGGCACTCCTCCTTCTGGTGCCTCTCCAGCAGGGAGCGGGGGAACTGGCGGGCGCAGAAGCCGCACTCGGCCGGCAGCTCGCTGACCGCCTTCTCCACGGCCAGGTTGCGGCAGCAGAGGCTCTTGGAGACCCCACCTCAAATCCAGCCCCAAATCCCAACAAATCCATACAAAATTCCAAAAAAAACCCTTCTCAATCCCTCACCTCTCCTGCCTCTACTCCTTCTGTTGCCGCTCTGGGAGGGACCTCGGGAATTTTTGGGTGACTGAGCCCCATCGCAAATTCCCAACAAAAAACCAGCCCCAGTTCCCGCCAAAATCGCTCTGAGGGGGCCGTATCCCAAAAACCAACTAGAAACCCCAAAAACCAGCCAGAATTCCCTAAAATCAGCCAGAATTCCTCTGAAACCATCTGGAATTCCTCCAAAATCATTCAGAATTCCTCAAAAACCAGCCAAAACTCATCCTGAACACGTCCAAGCCCATTTCAAATTCCTGTCAAATCCCAGCCCTGAGTTCCCGCCAAAATCTCTCTGAGGGGACCGCACCCCCAAAACCAACCAGAAACCCCAAAAACCAGTCAGAAACCCCAAAAGCCAGCCCTGAGTTCCTCCAAAACCCTCCAAAATGCCTCAAAACCATCCAGAATTACCCCAAAATCATCCAGAATTCCTTCAAAACCATCCCAAATTTCCTCTGGATGGATCCCAGCCCTCACCTATCCTGACAACTCCGCTCTAAGAACCACCTCAGGAACTTTTTAGGGGCAAAACCCGCTCGAAACCACCAAATATCCCCAAAAAAATCCCAATAAACCCCAAAAAATCACAAAAAAATCACAAAAGATTTCAAAAAACCCCATCTCGGTGCCTCACCCGTCCTGACACTCCTCCTTCTGCCGCCGTTCCAGGAGCAATCTGGGGAACTTTTAGGAGCAAAATCTGCCCACGATCACCAAAAAAATCCCTAAAAATTCCAAAAAAACCCCAAAAAATTCCCAAAAAACCCCAATATCGTTGCCTCACCTATCCTGGCACTCCTCCTTCTGGTGCCTCTCCAGCAGGGAGCGGGGGAACTGGCGGGCGCAGAAGCCGCACTCGGCCGGCAGCTCGCTGACCGCCTTCTCCACGGCCAGGTTGCGGCAGCAGAGGCTCTTGGAGATCCCACCTCAAATCCAGCCCCAATCCCAACAAATCCATACAAAATTCCCAAAAAATCCTTCTCCACCCCTCACCTCTCCTGCCTCTACTCCTTCTGTTGCTGCTCTGGGAGGAACCTCAGGGATTTTTGGGTGCCTGAGCCCCATCGCAAATTCCCAAGAAAAACCAGCCCCAGTTCCCGCCAAAATCGCTCTGAGGGGACCGCAGCTCCAAAAACAACCAGAAATCCCAAAAACGACCAGAATTCCCTAAAACCAGCCTGAATTCCTCTGAAACCATCTGGAATTCCTCCAAAATCATTCAGAATTCCTCAAAAACCAGCCCAAAACTCATCCTGAACATGTCCAAGCCCATTTCAAATTCCTGTCAAATACCAGCCCTGAGTTCCCGCCAAAATATCTCTGAGGGGACCGCAGCCCAAAAACCAACCAGAAACCCCAAAAACCTCCTAGAAACCCTAAAAACCAGCCAGAATTCCTCCAAAACCCTCTAAAATGCCTCAAAACCATCTAGAATTGCCCCAAAATCTTCCAGAATTCCTCCAAAACCATCCCAAATTTCCTCTGGATAGATCCCAGCCCTCACCTACCCTGACAACTCCGCTCCAAGAACCACCTCAGGAACTTTGAGGAGCAAAACCCGCCCGAAACCACCAAAAATCCCCAAAAAACCCAATAAACCCCCAAAAAATCACAAAAAAATCACAAAATATTTCAAAAAAACTCCATCTCCGTGCCTCACCCATCCTGACACTCCTCCTTCTGCCGCCGCTCCAGGAGCGATCTGGGGAACTTTTAGGAGCAAATCCTGCCCACAATCACCAAAAAAATCCCTAAAAAATCCCAAAAAATCCCTAAAAAATCCCAAAAAATCCCAAAAAAATTCCCAAAAAACCCCGATATCGTTGCCTCACCTATCCTGGCACTCCTCCTTCTGGTGCCTCTCCAGCAGGGAGCGGGGGAACTGGCGGGCGCAGAAGCCGCACTCGGCCGGCAGCTCGCTGACCGCCTTCTCCACGGCCAGGTTGCGGCAGCAGAGGCTCTTGGAGACCCCACCTCAAATCCAGGCCCCAAATCCCAACAAATCCATACAAAATTCCTAAAAAAACCCTTCTCAATCCCTCACCTCTCCTGCCCTCTTCTCCTTCTGTTGCCGCTCTGGGGAGGGACCTCAGGAATTTTTGGGTGTTTGAGCCCCATCGCAAATTCCCAACAAAAACCAGCCCTGAGTTCCCGCCAAAATCGCTCTGAGGGGACCGCAGCACAAAAACCAACTAGAAACCCCAAAAACCACCCAGAATTCCCTAAAACCAGCCTGAATTCCTCTGAAACCATCTGGAATTCCTTAAAAATCATTCAGAATTCCTCAAAAACCAGCCCAAAACTCACCCTGAACATGTCCAAGCCCATTTCAAATTCCTGTCAAATCCCAGCCCTGAGTTCCCGCCAAAACCTCTCTGAGGGGACTGCAGCCTAAAAACCTCCTACAAACCCCAAAAACCAGCCAGAATTCCCTAAAACCAGCCTGAATTCCTCTGAAACCATCTGGAATTCTTCCAAAATCATTCAGAATTCCTCAAACCCAGCCCAAAACTCATCCTGGACTTGTTCAAACCCGTTTAAAATTCCTGTCAAATACCAGCCATGAGTTCCCGCCAAAACCTCTCTGAGGGGACTGCAGCCCCAAAACCAACCAGAAACCCAAAAAACCAGCCAGAATTCCTCCAAAACCCTCTAAAATGCCTCAAAACCATCCAGAATTCCCACAAAATCCTCCAGAATTCCTCCAAAACCATCCAGAATTTCCTCTGGATGGATCTCAGCCCTCATCTATCCTGACAACACCACTCCAAGAACCACCTCAGGAACTTTTTAGGGGCAAAACCTGCCCGAAACCACCAAATAGCCCCAAAAAAACCCCAATAAACCCCCCAAAAAATCACAAAAAAATCACAAAAGATTTCAAAAAACCCCATCTCCTTGCCTCACCCGTCCTGACACTCCTCCTTCTGCCGCCGCTCCAGGAGCGATCTGGGGAACTTTTAGGAGCAAAACCTGCCCGCAATCACCAAAAATATCCCTAAAAAATCCCAAAAAATCCCCCAAAAATTCCCAAAAAACCCCAATATCGTTGCCTCACCTATCCTGGCACTCCTCCTTCTGGTGCCTCTCCAGCAGGGAGCGGGGGAACTGGCGGGCGCAGAAGCCGCACTCGGCCGGCAGCTCGCTGACCGCCTTCTCCACGGCCAGGTTGCGGCAGCAGAGGCTCTTGGAGACCCCACCTCAAATCCAGCCCCAAATCCCAACAAATCCATACAAAATTCCCAAAAAATCCTTCTCCACCCCTCACCTCTCCTGCCTCTACTCCTTCTGTTGCCGCTCCAGGAGGGACCTCAGGAATTTTTGGGTGCCTGAACCCCATCGCAAATTCCCAACAAAAACCAGCCCCAGTTCCCGCCAAAATCGCTCTGAGGGGACCGCAGCACAAAAACCAACCAGAAACCCCAAAAACCAGCCAGAAATCCCAAAAACCAGCCTGAATTCCTCTGAAACCGCCAGAATTCCTCCAAAATAATTCAGAATTCCTCAAAAACCAGCTCAAAACTCATCCTGAACATGTCCAAGCCCATTTCAAATTCCTGTCAAATCCCAGCCCTGAGTTCCCGCCAAAATCTCTCTGAGGGGACTGCAGCCCCAAAACCAACCAGAAACCCCAAAAACCAGCCAGAATTCCTCCAAAACCCTCTAAAATGCCTCAAAACCATCCAGAATTGCCACAAAATCTTTCAGAATTCCTCCAAAACCATCCAGAATTTCCTCTGGATGGATCCCAGCCCTCATCTATCCTGACAACACCGCTCCAAGAACCACCTCAGAAACTTTGAGGCACAAAACCCGCTCAAAACCACCAAATATCCCCCAAAATCCCAATAAACCCCCCAAAAAAATCACAAAATATTTCAAAAAAGCTCCATCTCCGTGCCTCACCCATCCTGACACTCCTCCTTCTGCCGCCGTTCCAGGAGCGATCTGGGGAACTTTTAGGAGCAAAACCTGCCCGCATTCACCACAAAAAATCCCCAAAAAATCCCAAAAAAACCCCAAAAAATTCCCAAAAAATCCCAATATCGTTGCCTTACCTATCCTGGCACTCCTCCTTCTGGTGCCTCTCCAGCAGGGAGCGGGGGAACTGGCGGGCGCAGAAGCCGCACTCGGCCGGCAGCTCGCTGACCGCCTTCTCCACGGCCAGGTTGCGGCAGCAGAGGCTCTTGGAGACCCCACCTCAAATCCAGGCCCAAATCCCAACAAATCCATACAAAATTCCCCAAAAAAACCCTTCTCAATCCCTCACCTCTCCTGCCTCTATTCCTTGTGTTGCCGCTCTGGGAGGGACCTCGGGAATTTTTGGGTGCCTCAGCCCCATCGCAAATTCCCAACAAAAACCAGCCCCAGTTCCCGCCAAAATCGCTCTGAGGGGACCGCAGCACAAAAACCAACCAGAAACCCCAAAAACCACCCAGAATTATCTAAAATCAGCCAGAATTCCTCTGAAACCATCTGGAATTTCTTTAAAATCATTCAGAATTCCTCAAAAACCAGCCCAAAACTCATCCTGAACATGTACAAGCCCATTTCAAATTCCTGTCAAATCCCAGCCCTGAGTTCCCGCCAAAATCTCTCTGAGGGGACCGCACCCCCAAAACCAACCAGAAACCCCAAAAACCAGAGAGAAACCCAAAAACCAGCCAGAATTCCTCGAAAACCCTCTAAAATGCCTCAAAACCATCCAGCATTTCCACAAAATCTTCCAGAATTCCTCCAAAACTATCCCAAATTTCCTCTGGATGGATCCCAGCCTTCACCTACCCTGACAACTCCGCTCCAAGAACCACCTCAGGAACTTTTAGGGGCAAAACCACTAAAACCGCTCAAAACCACCGCTTGGAGACCCCACCTCAAATCCAGCCCCAAATCCCAACAAATCCATACAAAATTCCCAAAAAAACCCTTCTCCACCCCTCACCTCTCCTGCCTCTACTCCTTCTGCTGCCGCTCTGGGAGGGACATCAGGAATTTTTGGGTGTCTGAGCCCCATCGCAAATTCCCAACAAAAACCAGCCCCAGTTCCCGCCAAAATCGCTCTGAGGGGACTGCAGCCCAAAAACCAAATAGAAACCCCCAAAACCAGCCAGAATTCCCTAAAACCAGCCTGAATTCCTCTGAAATCATCTGGAATTCCTCCAAAATCATTCAGAATTCCTCAAAAAACAGCCTAAAACTCATCCTGAACATGTCCAAACCCATTTCAAATTCCTGACCAACACCAGCCCTGAGTTCCCGCTAAAATCTCTGAGGGGACCGCAGCCCAAAAACCTCCTAGAAACCCCAAAAACCAGCCAGAATTCCCTAAAACCAGCCTGAATTCCTCTGAGACCATCTGGAATTCCTCCAAAATCATTCAGAATTCCTCAAAAAACAGCCCAAAACTCATCCTGAACATGTCCAAGCCCATTTCAAATTCCGGTCAAATCCCAGCCCTGAGTTCCCGCCAAAATCGCTCTGAGGGGACCGCAGCCCCAAAACCAACCAGAAACCCCAAAACCCACCCAGAATTCCCTAAAATCGGTCAGAATTCCTCTGAAACCATCTGGAATTCCTCCAAAATAATTCAGAATTCCTCAAAAAACAGCCCAAAACTCATCCTGAACATGTCCAAGCCCATTTCAAATTCCTGTCAAATCCCAGCCCTGAGTTCCCGCCAAAATCACTCTGAGGGGACTGCAGCCCAAAAACCAACCAGAAACCCCAAAACCCTCCCAGAAACCCTAAAAACCAGCCAGAATTCCCCTAAAACAGCTGGAAATCCTCCAAAATCATTCAGAATTCCTCAAAAACCAGCCCAAAACTCATCCTGAACTTTCCCAAGCCCATTTCAAATTCCTGTCAAATCCCAGCCCTGAGTTCCCGCCAAAATCACTCTGAGGGGACTGCAGCCCCAAAACCAACCAGAAACCCCAAAAACTAGAGAGAAACCCCAAAAACCAGCCAGAATTCCTCTAAAACCCTCTAAAATGCCTCAAAACCATCCAGAATTACCCCAAAATCCTCCAGAATTCCTCCAAAACCATCCCAAATTTCCTCTGAATGGATCCCAGCCCTCACCTATCCTGACAACACCACTCCAAGAACCACCTCAGGAACTTTGAGGGGCAAAACCCGCCCGAAACCACCAAATATCCCCAAAAAATCCCAATAAACCCCCAAAAAAATCACAAAATATTTCAAAAAAGCTCCATCTCCATGCCTCACCCATCCTCATACTCCTCCTTCTGCTGCCATTCCAGGAGCGCTCCGGGGAACTTTGAGGCGCAACACCTGCCCGAAACCGCCAAAAAAACCCCAAAAAAATCCCAAAAAATCCCCAAAAAATTTCCAAAAAACCCCAATATCGTTGCCTCACCTATCCTGGCACTCCTCCTTCTGGTGCCTCTCCAGCAGGGAGCGGGGGAACTGGCGGGCGCAGAAGCCGCACTCGGCCGGCAGCTCGCTGACCGCCTTCTCCACGGCCAGGTTGCGGCAGCAGAGGCTCTTGGAGACCCCACCTCAAATCCAGCCCCAAATCCCAACAAATCCATACAAAATTCCCAAAAAATCCCTTCTCAATCCCTCACCTCTCCTGCCTCTCCTCCTTCTGTAGCTGCTCTGGGAGGGACCTCAGGAATTTTTGGGTGTTTGAGCCCCATCGCAAATTCCCAACAAAAACCAGCCCCAGTTCCCGCCAAAATCGCTCTGAGGGGACCGCAGCCCAAAAACCAACTAGAAACCACAAAAACCAGCCAGAATTCCCTAAAACCAACCTGAATTCCTCTGAAACCATCTGGAATTCCTCCAAAATAATTCAGAATTCCTCAAATACCAGCCCAAAACTCCCCCTGCACTTGTCCAAGACCATTTCAAATTCCTGTCAAATCCCAGCCCTGAGTTCCCGCCAAAATTTCTCTGAGGGGACTGCAGCCCAAAAACCTCCTAGAAACACTAGAAATCCAAAAAACCAGCCAGAATTCCTCCAAAACCCTCTAAAATGCCTCAAAACCATCCAGAATTACCCCAAAATCTTCCAGAATTCCTCCAAAACCATCCCAAATTTCCTCTGGATGGTTCCCAGCCCTCACCTACCCTGACAACTCCGCTCCAAGAACCACCTCAGGAACTTTTTAGGGGCAAAACCCGCCCGAAACCACCAAATATCCCCAAAAAATCCCAATAAATCCCCAAAAAATCACAAAAAAATCAAAAAGATTTCAAAAAACCCATCTCCTTGCCTCACTCATCCTGACACTCCTCCTTCTGCCGCCGCTCCAGGAGCGATCTGGGGAACTTTTAGGAGCAAAACCTGCCCGCAATCACCACAAAAAATCCCCAAAAAATCCCAAAAAACCCGAAAAAATTCCCAAAAAACCCCAATATCGTTGCCTCACCTATCCTGGCACTCCTCCTTCTGGTGCCTCTCCAGCAGGGAGCGGGGGAACTGGCGGGCGCAGAAGCCGCACTCGGCCGGCAGCTCGCTGACCGCCTTCTCCACGGCCAGGTTGCGGCAGCAGAGGCTCTTGGAGACCCCACCTCAAATCCAGCCCCAAATCCCAACAAATCCATACAAAATTCCCAAAAAAACCCTTCTCAATCCCTCACCTCTCCTGCCTCTCCTCCTTCTGTTGCTGCTCCAGGAGGAACCTCAGGAATTTTTGGGTGTTTGAGCCCCATTGCAAATTCCCTACAAAAACCAGCCCCAGTTCCCGCCAAAATCGCTCTGAGGGGACTGTAGCCCAAAAACCAACGAGAAACCCCAAAAACCAGCCAGAAATCCCAAAAACCAGCCTGAATTCCTCTGAAACCATCTGGAATTCCTCCAAAATCATTCAGAATTCCTCAAAAACCAGCCCAAAACTCATCCTGAACATGTCCAAGCCCATTTCAAATTCCTGTCAAATACCAGCCCTGAGTTCCCGCCAAAATCACTCTGAGGGGACTGCAGCCCCAAAACCTCCTAGAAACCCCAAAAACCACCCAGAATTCCTCCAAAACCCTCTAAAATGCCTCAAAACCATCCAGAATTCCCACAAAATCATCCAGAATTCCTCCAAAACCATCCCAAATGTGCTCTGGATGGATCCCAGCCCTCACCTACCCTGACAACTCCGCTCCAAGAACCACCTCAGGAACTTTGAGGGGCAAAACCTGCCTGAAACCACCAAAAATCCCCAAAAAATCCCAATAAACCCCCAAAAAATCCCAATAAACCCCCAAAAAATCACCAAAAAATCCCAAAAGATTTCAAAAAACTCCATCTCCTTGCCTCACCCATCCTGACACTCCTCCTTCTGCCGCCACTCCAGGAGCGATCTGCGGAACTTTGAGGCGCAACACCTGCCCGAAACCGCCAAAAAAACCCCAAAAAATTCCCAAAAAATCCCCAAAAAAATTCCCAAAAAACCCCAATATCGTTGCCTCACCTATCCTGGCACTCCTCCTTCTGGTGCCTCTCCAGCAGGGAGCGGGGGAACTGGCGGGCGCAGAAGCCGCACTCGGCCGGCAGCTCGCTGACCGCCTTCTCCACGGCCAGGTTGCGGCAGCAGAGGCTCTTGGAGACCCCACCTCAAATCCAGCCCCAAATCCCAACAAATCCATACAAAATTCCCAAAAAAACCCTTCTCAATCCCTCATCTCTCCTGCCTCTACTCCTTCTGTTGCCGCTCTGGGAGGAACCTCAGGAATTTTTGGGTGCCTGAGCCCATCGCAAATTCCCAACAAAAACCAGCCCCAGTTCCCGCCAAAATCGCTCTGAGGGGACCGCAACCCAAAAAAAACCAGAAACCCCCAAAACCAGCCAGAATTCCCTAAAACCAGCCTGAATTCCTCTGAAACCATCTGGAATTCCTCAAAAATCATTCAGAATTCCTCAAAAACCAGCCCAAAACTCATCCTGAACATGTCCAAGCCCATTTCAAATTCCTGTCAAATCCCAGCCCTGAGTTCCCGCGAAAACCTCTCTGAGGGGACTGTAGCCCAAAAACCAACCAGAAACCCCAAAAGCCACCCAGAATTCCTCCAAAACCCTCTAAAATGCCTCAAAACCATCCAGAATTGCCCCAAAATAATCCAGAATTCCTCCAAAACCATTCTAATTTTCCTCTGGATGGATCCCAACCTTCACCTATCCTGACAACTCCGCTCCAAGAACCACCTCAGGAACTTTATAGGGGCAAAACCCGCTCGAAACCACCAAAAATCCCCCAAAAATCCAATAAACCCCCCAAAAAATCACAAAAAAATCACAAAATATTTTAAAAAACTCCATCTCCATGCCTTCCTCGACACTCCTCCTTCTGCTGCCGCTCCAGGAGCGATCTGGGGAACTTTTAGGAGCAAAACCTGCCCACAATCACCAAAAAACCCCCAAAAAAATCCCAAAAAAACCCAAAAAAATTCCCAAAAAACCCCAATATCATTGCCTCACCTATCCTGGCACTCCTCCTTCTGGTGCCTCTCCAGCAGGGAGCGGGGGAACTGGCGGGCGCAGAAGCCGCACTCGGCCGGCAGCTCGCTGACCGCCTTCTCCACGGCCAGGTTGCGGCAGCAGAGGCTCTTGGAGACCCACCTCAAATCCAGGCCCCAATCCCAACAAATCCATACAAAATTCCCAAAAAAACCCTTCTCAATCCCTCACCTCTCCTGCCTCTCCTCCTTCTGTAGCTGCTCTGGGAGGAACCTCGGGAATTTTTGGGTGTTTGAGCCCCATCGCAAATTCCCAACAAAAACCAGCCCCAGTTCCCGCCAAATCGCTCTGAGGGGACTGTAGCCCAAAAACCAACTAGAAACCCCAAAAACCAGCCAGAAATCCCAAAAACCAGCCTGAATTCCTCTGAAACCATCTGGAATTCCTCCAAAATCATTCAGAATTCCTCAAAAACCAGCCCAAAACTCATCCTGAACATGTCCAAGCCCATTTCAAATTCCTGTCAAATACCAGCCCTGAGTTCCCGCCAAAATCTCTCTGAGGGGACCGCACCCCCAAAACCAACCAGAAATCCCAAAAACCAGCCCTGAGTTACTCCAAAACCCTCTAAAATGCCTCAAAACCATCCAGAATTACCCAAAATCATCCAGAATTCCTTCAAAACCATCCCAAATTTCCTCTGGATGGATCCCAGCCCTCACCTATCCTGACAACTCCGCTCTAAGAACCACCTCAGGAACTTTTTAGGGGCAAAACACGCCCGAAACCACTAAATATCCCCAAAAAATCCCAATAAACCCCCCAAAAAATCACAAAAAAATCCCAAAAGATTTCAAAAAAACTCCATCTCCGTGCCTCACCCGTCCTGACACTCCTCCTTCTGCCGCCGCTCCGGGAGCGATCTGGGGAACTTTGAGGCGCAAAACCTGCCCGAAACCCCCTAAAAAAACCACCAAAAAATTCCCAAAAAATCCTAAAAAAATTCCCAAAAAACCCCAATATCGTTGCCTTACCTATCCTGGCACTCCTCCTTCTGGTGCCTCTCCAGCAGGGAGCGGGGGAACTGGCGGGCGCAGAAGCCGCACTCGGCCGGCAGCTCGCTGACCGCCTTCTCCACGGCCAGGTTGCGGCAGCAGAGGCTCTTGGAGACCCCACCTCAAATCCAGCCCCAAATCCCAACAAATCCATACAAAATTCCCAAAAAAACCCTTCTCTACCCCTCACCTCTCCTGCCTCTACTCCTTCTGTTGCCGCTTTGGGAGGAACCTCGGGAATTTTTGGGTGTTTGAGCCCCATTGCAAATTCCCAACAAAAACCAGCCCCGGTTCCCGCCAAAATCGCTCTGAGGGGAGTGTAGCCCAAAAACCAACTGGAAACCCCAAAAACCAGCCAGAAATCCCAAAATGCAGCCAGAATTCCTCTGAAACCATCTGGAATTCCTCCAAAATCATTCAGAATTCCTCAAAAACCAGCCCAAAACTCATCCTGAACATGTCCAAGCCCATTTCAAATTCCTGTCAAATACCAGCCCGGAGTTCCCGCCAAAATCTGAGGGAACCGCAGCCCAAAAACCAACCAGAAACCCCAAAAAACTCCTAGAAACCCTAAAAACCAGCCAGAATTCCTCCAAAACCCTCTAAAATGCCCTAAAACCAGCCAGAATTGCTCCAAAATCCTCCAGAATTCCTCCAAAACCATCCCAAATTTCCTCTGGATGGATCCCAGCCCTCACCTACCCTGACAACTCCGCTCCAAGAACCACCTCAGGAACTTTGAGGGGCAAAACCTGCCTGAAACCACCAAAAATCCCCAAAAAATCCCAATAAACCCCCAAAAAATCACAAAAAAATCACAAAAGATTTCAAAAAAAACCCAATATCGTTGCCTTACCTATCCTGGCACTCCTCCTTCTGCCACTGCTCCGGGAGCGCTCTGGGGAACTTTTAGGAGCAAAACCTGCCCAGAGTCACCAAAAAAATCCCCAAAAAATCCCAAAAAAAATCCCCAAAAAATTCCCAAAAAACCCCAATATCGTTGCCTCACCTATCCTGGCACTCCTCCTTCTGGTGCCTCTCCAGCAGGGAGCGGGGGAACTGGCGGGCGCAGAAGCCGCACTCGGCCGGCAGCTCGCTGACCGCCTTCTCCACGGCCAGGTTGCGGCAGCAGAGGCTCTTGGAGACCCCACCTCAAATCCAGCCCCAAATCCCAACAAATCCATACAAAATTCCCAAAAAAAACCCTTCTCAATCCCTCACCTCTCCTGCCTCTACTCCTTCTGTTGCCGCTCCAGGAGGAACCTCGGGAATTTTTGGGTGTTTGAGCCCCATTGCAAATTCCCAACAAAAACCAGCCCCAGTTCCCGCCAAAATCGCTCTGAGGGGACCGCAGCACAAAAACCAACTAGAAACCCCAAAACCACCCAGAAATCCCAAAAAAACAGCCAGAAATCCCCTAAAACAGCCAGAATTCCTCCAAATCTGTCCACAATTCCTCAAAAACCAGCCAAAACTCATCCTGAACATGTCCAAGCCCATTTCAAGTTCCTGTCAAATCCCAGCCCTGAGTTCCCGCCAAAATCGCTCTGAGGGGACCGCAGCCCCAAAACCAACCAGAAACCCCAAAAACCAGTCAGAAACCCCCAAAACCAGCCAGAATTCCTCCAAAGCCCTCTAAAATGCCTCAAAACCATCCAGAATTGCTCCAAAATCCTCCAGAATTCCTCCAAAACCATCCCAAATTTCCTCTGGATGGATCCCAACCTTCACCTATCCTGACAACTCCGCTCCAAGAACCACCTCAGGAACTTTTAGGGGCAAAACCCGCCTGAAACCACCAAATATCCCCAAAAAAATCCCAATAAATCCCCAAAAAATCACAAAAAAATCCCAAAAGATTTCAAAAAAACTCCATCTCCTTGCCTCACCCATCCTGACACTCCTCCTTCTGCCGCCGCTCCAGGAGCGATCTGGGGAACTTTTAGGAGCAAAACCTGCCCGAAACTGCCAAAAAATCCCCCCAAAATTTCCAAAAAAACGCCAAAAAATTCCCAAAAAATCCCCAATATCGTTGCCTCACCTATCCTGACACTCCTCCTTCTGGTGCCTCTCCAGCAGGGAGCGGGGGAACTGGCGGGCGCAGAAGCCGCACTCGGCCGGCAGCTCGCTGACCGCCTTCTCCACGGCCAGGTTGCGGCAGCAGAGGCTCTTGGAGATCTCGCAGCGGCAGTTGGGGCACGTGGCCTGCTCCTCCTTCAGCCGCGAGTCGGCCAGCAGGTGGATGAAGCACCCGGCGCACATCAGGTGCCCGTTGGTGCACTGGGGACAAAAACAACAGAAATTCTCAATTATTCTGATTTTTCTTAATTTTTTATGATTTTTTTTCATGTTTTTTCTCTTTTTTTTCTCATTTTTTCCACCTTTTTTGCAGCATTTTTCTCCCTCGTTCGCTAATGCTTGTCGCTTTTTTTTATTCCTCATTCATTCTCATTTTTCCCTCATTTTTTCCCCTTCTCTCTCCTCTATTTATTAACATTTTTCCTCATTATTAATCCATAATATTCCAAATTTATTCCCATTTTTCCACCTTTCCCACTGGAATTTCCCATTCATCCCCATTTTCCCCAGCAGGTGGATGAAGCACCCGGCGCACATCAGGTGCCCGTTGGTGCACTGGGGACAAAAACAACGAAAAAATCTTGATTATTCAGATTTTTCCTAATTTTTTACGATTTTTTTCGTATTTTTTATCAATTTTTTCTCATTTTTTCCGCCTTTTTTGCGGCATTTTTCTCCCTCGTTCGCTAATGCTTGCTGCTGCTCTTTATCCCTGACCTTCCTCATTCATTCTCATTTTCTCTCATTTTTCCCCTTTTTTTTCCCTTCTCTCTCCTTTATTTATTAACATTTTTCCTCATTATTAATCCCTAATATTTCCTATTTATTCTCATTTCTCCACCTTTCCCACGGGAATTTCCCATTGATCCCCATTTTCCCCAGCAGGTGCCCCTCAGCGCACTGGGGACAAAAACAATGAAAAATCTCAATTATTCTGATTTTTCTTAATTTTAAATGATTTTTCCTATTTTTTAACCCATTTCTTCTCATTTTATTCTCATTTTTCGATGGTTTTTTCCTCCCTCATTGATTAATATTTATCCCCGTCATTTATCCCTGACGTTTCTCATTTATTCTCATTTTTCCTGAATTTTCCCCTTTTTTCTACCTGATTTTTTAATATTTTTCCTGTCATTTATCCCCAATATTCCTCATTTATTCCCATTTTTCCACCTTTCCCACTGGAATTTCCCATTCATCCCCATTTTCCCCAGCAGGTGGATGAAGCACCCGGCGCACATCAGGTGCCCGTTGGTGCACTGGGGACAAAAACAATGAAAAAATCTCAATTACTCTAATTTTTTACGATTTTTTTTTCATATTTTTTATCAATTTTTTCTCATTTTTTCCGCCTTTTTTGCGGCATTTTTCTCCCTCGTTCACTAATGCTTGTCCTTGTTCTTTATCCCTGACCTTCCTCATTTATTCTCATTTTTCCCTCATTTTTTCTCTTTTCTTTCCATTATTTATTAACATTTTTCCTCATTATTTATCTCCAACATTCCTCATTTATTCCCATTTTTCCACCTTTCCCACTGGAATTTCCCATTTATCCCCATTTTCCCCAGCGGGTGGATGAAGCACATCAGGTGCCCGTTGGTGCACTGGGGACAAAAACAACGAAAAAATCTCAATTATTCTAATTTTTTACAATTTTTTTTCGTATTTTTTATCAATTTTTTTCTCCTTTTTTCCGCCTTTTTTGCGGCATTTTTCTCTCTCGTTTACTAATGCTTGTCACTGTTTTTTATCTCTCATCTTCCTCATTTATTCTCATTTTCCCTCATTTTTTCCCTTTTTCTCCTTTATTTATTAACATTTTTCGTCATTATTTATCTCCAATATTCCTCATTTATTCCCATTTTTCCACCTTTCCACTGGAATTTCCCATTGATCCCCATTTTCCCCAGCAGGTGGATGAAGCACCCGGCGCACATCAGGTGCCCGTTGGTGCACTGGGGACAAGAACAATGAAAAAATCTCCATTATTCTAATTTTTTACAATTTTTTTCGTATTTTTTATCAGTTTTTTTCTCATTTTTTCTGCCTTTTTTGCGGCATTTTTCTCCCTCGTTTACTAATGCTTGTCGTTGTTCTTTATCCCTCATCTTCCTCATTTATTCTCATTTTTCCCTCATTTTTTCCCCTTTTTTCTTCTTTATTAATTAACATTTTTCCTCATAATTAATCCCTCATAATTAATTATTAATAAATTTCCAATTTATTCTCATATCTCCACCTTCTACCATAAGAATTTCCCATTCATCCCCATTTTCCCCAGCAGGTGGATGAAGCACCCGGCACACATCAGGTGCCCCTCGGTGCACTGGGGACAAATTCAATAAAAAATCTCAATTATTCTGATTTTTCTTCATTTTTTTTGATTTTTTTTTGTATTTTTTATCATTTTTTTCTCATTTTTTCCACCTTTTTTGCGGCATTTTTCTCCCTCGTTCGCTAATGCTTGTCGCTGTTCTTTATCCCTGATTTTCCTCATTTATTCTCACTTTCTCTCATTTTTTCTCTTTTCTTTCCATTATTTATTAACATTTTTCTTCATTATTTATCTCCAATATTCCTCATTTATTCCCATTTTTCCTCCTTTCCCACTGGAATTTCCCATTGATCCCCATTTTCCCCAGCAGGTGGATGAAGCACCCGGCGCACATCAGGTGCCCCTCGGTGCACTGGAGACAAAAACAATGAAAAAAATCTCGATTATTCAGATTTTTCCTAATTTTTTACGATTTTTTTCGTATTTTTTTATCAATTTTTCCTCATTTTTTCCGCCTTTTTCCCCTCGTTTTTCTCCCTCGTTTACTAATACTTGTCGCTGTTCTTTATCCTTGATCTTCGTCATTCATTCTCATTTTTCTCTCATTTTTCTCCTTTTCTATCCTTTATTAATTAACATTTTTTCTCATTATTAATCCCTAATATTTTCAATTTATTCTCATTTCTCCACCTTCTACCATAAGAATTTCCCATTCATCCCCATTTTCCCCAGTGGGTGGATGAAGCACCCGGCGCACATCAGGTGCCCCTCGGTGCACTGGGGACAAAAACAATGAAAAAATCTCCATTATTCTAATTTTTTACAATTTTTTTTCGTATTTTTTATCAATTTTTTTCTCATTTTTTCTGCCTTTTCTGCAACATTTTTCTCCCTCGTTTGCTAATGCTTGTCGCTGTTCTTTATCCCTGACCTTCCTCATTTATTCTCATTTTCCCTCATTTTTCCTCTTTTCTTTCCATTATTTATTAACACTTTTCTTCATTATTTATCTCCAATATTCCTCATTTATTCCCATTTTTCCACCTTTCCCACTGGAATTTCCCATTCATCCCCATTTTCCCCAGCAGGTGGATGAAGCACCCGGCGCACATCAGGTGCCCCTCGGTGCACTGGGGACAAAAACAATGAAAAAATCTCAATTATTCTGATTTTTTACGATTTTTTTCGTATTTTTTCTCATTTTTTCCGCCTTTTTCGCGTCATTTTTCTCCCTCGTTTACTAATGCTTGTCCTTGTTCTTTATTCCTGATCTTCCTCATTTATTCTCATTTTCCCTCATTTCTCCCCTTTTCTCTCCTTTATTTATTAACGTTTTTCCTCATTATTAATCCCTAATATTTCCTATTTATTCTCATTTCTCCACCTTCTACCATAAGAATTTCCCATTCATCCCCATTTTCCCCAGCGGGTGGATGAAGCACCCGGCGCACATCAGGTGCCCCTCGGTGCACTGGGGACAAAAACAATGGAAAAAATCTCGATTATTCTGATTTTTCTTAATTTTTTATGATTTTTTATCAATTTTTTCTCATTTTTTCCGCCTTTTTTGCGGCATTTTTCTCCCTCGTTTACTAACATTTGTCGCTTTATCCCTGATCTTCCTCATTCATTCTCATTTTTCCCTCATTTTTCCCTTTTTTCTCCTCTATTTATTAACATTTTTCCTCATTATTAATCCCTCATAATTAATTATTAATAAATTTCCAATTTATTCTCATTTCTCCACCTTCTACCATAAGAATTTCCCATTCATCCCAAAATTCACCCAAATTTTGAACAAAAATTCCCAAAATTCCTAAAATTCCAACAACCGGAAATGCATTTTTCCCAAATTCATGAAAATTCCATTGAAATTTTGAGAGAAAATTCCCAAAATTCCCAAAATTCCAACGCCTGGGAATGGATTTTCCCAAATCCACGGGAATTTCACCCAAAATTTGGGAGAAAATTCCCAAAATTCCCAAAATTGCAACACTTGGAAAAGGATTTTTCCCAAATCCATGAAAATTTCACTCAAATTTTGGGAGAAAATTCCCAAAATTCCCAGAATTCCCACATGTGGGAAAGGATTTTTCCCAAATCCATGGGAATTCCATTGAAATTTTGGGAGAAAATTCCCAAAATTCCCAAAATTCCAGGCCTGGGAATGGATTTTTCCCAAATCCACGGGAATTTCACAGAAATTTTGAGAGGAAATTCCCAAAATTCCCAAAATTCCAACGCCTGGGAAGGGATTTTTCCCAAATCCATGGGAATTCCATTGAAATTTTGGGAGAAAATTCCCAAAATTCCCAAAATCCCAACAACTGGAAATGCATTTTTCCCAAATTCGTGAAAATTCCATTGAAATTTTGATCCAAAATTCCCAAAATTCCGACACCTGGGAAGGGATTTTTCCCAATTTCACCAGAATTTCACTGAAATTTTGAGACAAAATTCCCAAAATTCCCCAAATTCCTGAGAATCCAGAAAAAATTGAGGAAGATCCTGGGCAGGGTCCGGCTTTTCCCATCAGAAATCCCAGAAAAAAAAAAAAGCGGGAATGAGGAAAAAAGGGATGAGAATCCCAAAAATCCCTAAAATCCCAAAAATCAAAGGGAATTCTAAAGGAAAAAAATCAGAATTTTAATGGGAAATTAATGGGAATCCCGAAGAATTCGAAGGGAATTCCAAAGAAATGGAAAAGAATTTGGAGAAATTGAGGGGAAGTCCAAAAAAAACCGAAAAAAATTCCCCAAAAAATGGAAAGAAATTCCAAAAAATTGAGAGGAATTCAAAAAAAAAATTGAAAGAAATCGGGGAAAAAAAAGGGAAAGAAATTCCCAAAAATAATCGGGAAAAAATTTCCCCCAAAAAATCAAATCCCCCAAACTTGAGGAGAATCCCAAGGAAATGAGAAGAAATTCCCAAAAAAATTCAAAGAAATTCCCTAAAAACTGGCAAGAGATTCCCAAAATTTGAAAATTGAGGAGAATTCCAAGGAAATGGAAAGAAATCCCCCCAAAATTAAACAAAATTCCCAAAAATAATAACAAAAAATTCCCCCCAAAAAATCAAAATAAATCCCCCAAAATCGAGTGGAATCCCAAGGAAATGGAAAGAAATCCCAAGAAATTGGAAGAAATCCCAAAAATTTTCATGAAAATCCCCCCAAAAATTGAGAATTCCCCCCAAAAACTGAGGGGAATTCCAAAGAAATCGAAAGAAATCCCAAAAAATCAGAAGAAATCCCAAAATATTGATGGGAATTCCAAGGAAATTAATGGAAATTCAAAAAAAAAAAATTGAAATAAATCCCCCCCAAATTAAGAAGAATTCCAAGGAAATTGAAGGAAATCCCCCAAAAATCTAAAGAAATTCCCAAAAAATCGGAAATTCCCAGAATTTGAAAATTGAGAGGAATTCCAAGGAAATTGAAAGAAATTCCAAAAAAAAAAATGGAAAGAAATTCCCAAAAATAATTGGAAAAAATTCCCCCAAAAAATTGAAATAAATCCCTCCAAAATTAAGAAGAATTCCAAGGAAATTGAAGGAAATCCCCCAAAAAATCTAAAGAAATCCCCAAAAATGGGAAATTGAGAGGAATTTCAAGGAAATTTTAAAAATCCCCCCAAAATTGAGAGGAATTCCGAAGAAATTGGAAGAAAATCCCAAAAATTGAGAAGAATTCCAAGGAAATGGAAAAAAAAAATCCCCCAAAAATCCAAAGAAATTCCCAAAAAAAATGGAAAGAAATTCCCAAAATTTGAAAATTGGGAATTCCAAGGAAATTGAAAGAAATTGAAGGAAATTCCCCCAAAAGTGGAAGAAATTTCCAAAAAATTAAAAGAAAATCTCCCAAAAATTGACAGAAACTCCTCCAAAAATGAGAATTTCAAGGAAATTGAAAGAAATCCCAAAAAAATTGAAGGAAATTCCCAAAAATAATTGGAAAAAATTCTCCAAGAAAACTGAAATAAATCCAACAAAATTAAGAATTCCAAAGAAATTAAAGGGAATTCCCCCAAGAATTAAAAAAAAAAACCCAAAAATTGAAAATTAAGAACTCCAAGAAAATGGAAAGAAATTCCCCAAAAAAAAGAAAAGAAATTCCTAAAAAAAACCTGAAAAAAATCCCCAAAAATCCAAAATTGAGAGGAATTCCCGAAAAATTCAAAGAAATTCCCCCAAAATTCAGAAGACTCCCAAGAAATTGAGGAAAATCCCAAAGAAAGTGAAAGAAATCCCAAAAAATTAAAAAAAAATTTCCCAAATACTCAGAGGATTTCCAAGAAAATTCACGGAAATTCTAAAAAAAATTCTTAAAAATTCCCCAAAAATTTTGAACAGAATTCCCCAAAATTGAGAAGAATCCCAAGGAAATTGAAAGAAATTCCCAAAAAAATCAAAAGAAATCCCCAAAAAAATCCAAATGAATTCTCCAAAATCGAGAAGAATTGCAAGGAAATGGGATGAAATTCCAAAAAAATTCAAAGGAATTCCCAAAAAAACCGGAAAGAAATTCCCAAAATTTGAAAATTGAGAGGAACTCCAAGGAAATTGGAAGAAATGCTCCAAAAAATTGAAAAAAAATCCCAAAAATGTTCAGAAAAAAATTCCCAAAAAATTGAAATAAATCCCCCAAAATTGAGAAGAATTCCAAGGAAATGGAAAAAAAATTTCCCAAAAATAATCAGAAAAAATCCCAAAAAACTTGAAAAAAATCCCCAAAAATCAAAAATTGAGAGGAATTCCAAGGAAATTGAAAGAAATTCCAAAAAAAAAAAAAAAAAATTGAAATAAATCCCCCCAAAATTGAGGGGAATCCCAAGGAAAATGAAAGAAATCCCAAAAAAATCAGAAGAAATCCCCAAATATTCATGGGAATTCCAAGGAAACGGATGAAAATTCCCAAAAATTTTTAAAAAAAATCCAAAAAATTTTGCAATAAATCCCCCAAAAATTTTGAAATAAATCCCCCAAAAATGAGATGAATCTGAAGAAAATTAAGAGAAATTCCAAAAAAACTGAAAGAAATTCCCCCAAATTGAGAAAAATTCCACGGAAATTGAAAGAAATTCCCAAAAATTGAAAATTGAAGAAAATTCCAGGGAAACGGAAAGAAATTCCCATAAAATTGGAAAAAAATCCCAAAAAAATCAGAAGAAATTCCCAAAAAATTTTTTTTAAATCCCCAAAAATTGAGGGGAATCCCAAAGAAATTGAAAGGAAGTCACAAGAAATCCCAAGAAATTCCCAAAAAACCAGAAGAAATCCCTAAAAATCAAAAGAAATTCACCCAAAATTGGAAGAAATTCCCAAAAAATGGAGGAGAATCCCAAGGAATTGGGGAGAATCCCAAGGAAATGCCAAGAAATTGGAAGAAATTCCCAAATAATTTCAGGGGAATCCCAAAAACTCAAAGGGAATTCCAAAGAAATGGAGAATTCTCATAAAATTGATGCAAATTCCAAGAAAATGGAGAAGAATTCCAAGGAAATTGAAAGAAATTCCCAAAAAAACCAAAAGAAATCCCCCAAAATTCAAAAAAATTCCCAAAACTTTTAAACTGAGGGGAATTCCAACAAAATGGAAAGAAATTCGCAAAAAATCAAAAACAATTCCCAAAATAATTGGAAGAAATCCCCCGAAAATCGAAGGGAATTCCAAGGAAACGCAGAATTCTCGAAAAGTTGATGAAAATTCCAAGGAAATGGAAAAGAATTCCAAGAAATTGAGGGGAAATCCAAGGAAATCGAAAGAAATTCCCAGAAAAATCAGAAGAAATTCCCCAGAATTGAGAAGAATTCCAAGAAAATGGAAAGAAATTCCAAAATAATTGAAAGAAATCCCCAAAAAATCCAAAGAAATCCCCCAAAAATCAGAAAACACCCCCCCAAAAACTGAAAGAATTACCCCAAAATTGAAAATTGAAGGGAATTCCAAGGAAATCGAAAGAAGCTCCCAAAAATCCGAAAGAAATTCCCCAAAAACTCGGATGAAATGCCCAAAAATTCCAAAAAAATTCCCCAAAATGGAAAAAAATTCCAAAAAACTCGAAAGGGAATTCCAAGGAAATGGAGAAAAGTTCCCAGAAATTGAGGGGAATTCCAAGGAAATTGGAAGAAAATCCCAAATAAATGAAAAAAAAAAAATTTAAAAAAAATCGGAAGAAATTCCAAAAAATTCGAGGGAATTCCAAGGAATTGGGGGGAATCCCAGGGAAATCGCAAGAAATTCCCCCAAAAAATCTGAGGGGAATTGAAAAAAATCAAAGGGAATGCCAAGGAAATGGAGAATTCTCAAAAAGTTGATGGAAATTCCAAGGAAAGGGAGAAGAATTCTGAGAAATTGAGGGGAAATCCAAGGAAATCAAAAGAAATTCCCAAAAATCGAAAGAAATCCCCCAAAAATTTGAAGAAATGCCCAAAAACTGAGAAGAATTCCAAGAAAATTTAAAGAAATTCCTCAAATATTTGAAAGAACTTCCCCAAAAAAAAAAAAAGAAATTCCCAAAAAGATGAAAATTGAGGGGAATTCCAAGAAAATGGAAAGAAATTCCCAAAAAATCAGAAGTCCCAAAGAGTTGAAAGAAAACCTCCAAAATTGAGGAGAATTCCAAGGAAATTGGAAGAAATTCCCCAAAATGGAAAGAAATTCCCAAAAAATCAAAGGGAATCCCAAGGAAATGGAGAAAAATTCCCAGAACTTGAGGGGAATTCCAAGGAAATTGGAAGAAAATCCCAAGAAATGCCAAGAAATTCCCAAAAAAAGCAGAAAAAATCCTGAAAAAATGGAAGAAACTTCCCCAAAATTGGAAGAAATCCTCCAAAAAAATCAGAATTCCCAAAAAGTTTGAGGGGAATTCCAACGAAATCGAAAGAAATTCCAAAAAAAAAGGGAAAAAATTCCATAAAATTTGAAAGAAAGAAGAATTGAGAGAAATTCCAAGGAAATAGAAAGAAATTCCCAAAAAAATTCAAAGAAACTCCCCCAAAAGTGAAAAAAATTCCCAAAATTGAGGGGAATTCCAAGGAAATGGAAAGAAATTCCCAAAATTTGGAAAGAAATTCCCAATAAATCAAAAGAAATCCCAAAAAAATTGGAAGAATTGAGAAGAATTCCAAGGAAATTGAAAGAAATCGCCAAGAATTTACAAGAAATTCCCAAAAAAAATCAGAAGAGATTCCCAAAAAATGGAAAAAAAAATCCAAAAAAAATTGAGGGGAATTCCAAGGAAATTGGGAAAAATCCCCCAAAAATTGAAAGAAATTGCCCAAAATTGAAAGAAAGACCAAAAAAATTTGAAATTAATTTTAAAAAATTGAAAGGAATAAAAAAAAAAAAAAGTGGGGAATCTCAAGGAAATTGAAAGAAATCCCAAAAAAACGAAAGAAATTTTTAAAAATCTGAAGAAATTCCAAAAAATTCGAAAGAAATCCCCAAAAATTGAAGGGAATCCCAAGGAAATTGCAAGAAATCCCAGAAAAAATGGAAGAAATTCCAGAAATCTGAGGGGAATTCACAAAAATCGAAGAGAATACCAAAGAAATGGAGAGAAATTCCAAGAAATCCAGGAGAATTCAAAAAAAAAATTGAAAGAAATTCCAAAAATCCCTGAAAAAATTCCCAAAAAAATCTGAAAAAATTCCCAAAAAACGGAAGAAATCGATAAAAAATTGAGAGGAAATCCAAGGAAATGGGAAGAAATTCCCCAAAAATTGGAATAAATCCCAAAAAAATGAGGGGAATTCCAAGGAAATGGAAAAAAATTCCTCAAAAAAAACCCGGAAAAAAAATTCCCAAAATTTGAGAAATGAGGGGAAATGCAAGGAAATAAAAATAAAAATAAAAATAAAAATCTCCCAAAAAATCAAAAGAAATTCCCAAAAATTGAAAGAAATTCCAAAGAAATGGAAAGAAATTCCAAAAACGTTCACAAATTCCCCCAAAAATCCAAGCAAGTTCCCAAAAATTCCAAAAAAATCCCCAAAAATTTCAAATATGAGGGGAATTCCAAGGAAATTAGAAAAAAATCCCAAAAACTTGCAAAGAAATTCCCAAAAAGTTGAAAAAAATCTCCCAAAATTGAGAGGAATTCCAAGGAAATTGGAAGAAATTCCCAAAAATTGCAAGAAATTCCAAATAAATTCAAAATTTTCCCCGAAAATCCAAACAAGTTCCAAAAAAAATTGAAAAAAATTCTTCGAAATTCGAAACTTGAGGGGAATCCCGAGGAAATGGGAAGAAATTCCAAAAAAACTGAAAAAAATCCCCCCAAAATTGAGGGGAATTCCAAGGAAATGGAAAGAAATCCCTCAAAAAAATTCCAAATAAATTCCCAAAAAATTCCTAAACCTTGAAATTCGAGGGGAATCCCAAGGAAATTGAAAGAAATTCCCAAAAAAATTGGAAGAAATTTCCCAAAAATTGAAAGGAATCTGGAAGAAGTGATGGGAATTCCAAGGAAATTGAAAGAAATTCCCCAAAATTTGAAGGAAATTCCCCGAAAATCAAAAATAATTCCAAAAAAACCTGAGGGGAGTCCCAAAGAAAAGAAAATCCCAAATAAATGAAAAAAAAATTTAAAAACTTGGAAGAAATTCCAAAAAGTATTGGAAGAAATTCCCAAAAATTGAAGGAATTCCAAGGAATTGGGGGGAATCCCAAGGAAATGGAAAGAAATCCCCAAAAAATGGGAAAAAAAACCCCAAAAAATTGAGAGGAATCCCAAAAAAATCGACAGAAATTCCAAGGAAATGGAAAAAAAAAATCCGAGAAATTGAGAGGAATCCCAAAGAAATTGAAAGAAATTCCCAAATCAAAAGAAAACCCCAAAAAATCGAAAGAAATCCCAAAAAATTCCAAGGAAATGGAAAGAAATTCCAAAAAAACTCTGAAGAAATTCCCAAAAATTGGAAAAAAAAATCCAAAAAATTTGAGCGGAATCCCAAGGAAATTGAAAGAAATTCCCCCAAAAATGGAAAAAAATCCACAAAAAATGGAAAAAAATCCACAAAAAATCGAAGGGAATTCCAAGGAATTGGGGGGAATCCCAAAAATTGGAGGAAATTCCCAAAAATATCAAAAGAAATCCAAAGAAATTGAAAAAAAAAATCCCAAAAATCGAGGGGAAATCCAAGGAAATGGAAAGAAATTCCCAAAAAATTTAAAAGGAATTCCCCAAAACATTCCAAATAAATTTTTTTAAAAAAATTCTGAATTGGGGAGAATCCCAAAGAATCGGAGGAAATCCAAAAAAATTGAAAGAAATTCCAAAAAAAATCTAAATAAATCTCCCAAAATTGAGGGAAATCCCAAAAAATTGGGGGAAATCCCAAAAAATTGGGGGAAATCCCAAAAAATTGGGGGAAATCCCAAGGAAATTAAGAATTCCCCGAAAAAATCAAAATTAATCCCCAAAAAAGATGGAAATCCTGAGAAATTCATGGGAATTCCCCAAAAAATGGAGAAATCCGCCCAAAATCGGAGGGAATCCCAAAAAATTCGAGGGAATTCCAAGGAATTGGGGGGAATCCCAAGGAAATGGAAAGAAATCCCAAAAAAAAAGGGAGAAAATTCATAAAATTGGCAGAAATTCCAAAAAAATTGAGAGGAATTCCTAAAAAAAAAAAAATCAAAGGAAATTCCAAGGAAACGAAAAAGAATTCCGAAAAATATCAAAAGAAATTCCCGAAAAATCGAAAGCAATTCCCAAAAATTTGAAGGAATCCCAAGGAAATTGAAGAAATTCCCCAAAAATTTGAAAGAAATTCCCAAAATTTGAAATTCGAGGGGAATCCCAAGGAAAATGAAAGAAATTCCCAAAAAATTGGAAGAAATTCCCCAAAAATTGAAAGAAGTTCCAAAAAAAATTGAAAAAATTCCCAAAAAATTGAAATCTGAGGGGAATCCCAAGGAAATTGAAAGAAATTCCCAAAAATTGAGGGGAATTCCAAGGAAATGGAAACGAGTTCCCAAAAATTTGAAAGAAATTTCCCAAAAACCTGAAAAAATTCCCCAAAATTGAAAGAAATCCAAAAAAAATTTGAGGGGAATTCCAAGGAAATGGAACAAAATCCCCAGAAATTGAAAGAAATTCCCCAAAATAGAAAGAAATTCCAAAAAAATTGAAAATTTTCCCCCAAAATCCAAACAAATTCCCCAAAGATTTGAAAAAAAAAATCCCAAAATTTGAACTTTGAGGGGAATCCCGAGGAAATCGGAAGAAATTCCCCAAAAATTAGAAGAAATTCCCAAAAAAATCCAAAGAAATTCCCAAAAATTGAGGAGAATCCCAAGGAAATGGAAAAAAATCCCAAAAATCAAAAGAAATTCCAAAAAAATTGGAAGAAATCCCCAAAAATTGAAAAAAAATCCAAAAAATTGGAAAGAAATTCCCAAAAAAATCAGATTCAATTCTGAAAAAATTGGTAGAAATCCTCCAAAATTGAAAAAAAATCCCAAAAATTGGAAAGAAATTCCCAAAAAAAAATAATAAAAAAAAAATCCAAAAAAAATCTAAAGAAATCCAAAAAAATTTGGAAGAATTGAGAAGAATTCCAAGGAAATCGGAAAAAATTCCCCAAAAATTGGAAGAAATTCCCCAAAAAAATCCAAAGAAATTCCCAAAAATTGAGGAGAATCCCAAGGAAATGGAAAGAAATTCCCCAAAATCCAAAGAAATTCCCAAAAAATTGGAAGAAATCCCCAAAAACTGAAAAAAATTCTCAAAAATTGGAAAGAAATTCCCAAAAAAATCAGATTAAATTCTGAAAAAATTGGTAGAAATCCCCAAAATTGAAAAAAAATCCCAAAAATTGAAGGGAATCCCAAAGAAATAGCAAAAAAATTCCCAAAAATCAAAAGAAATTCCCAAAAAATCGGAAGAAATCCCCAAAAACTGGAAAAAATTCCCAAAAAAATGGAAAGAAATTCCCAAAAAAATCAGATTAAATTCTGAAAAAATTGGTAGAAATCCTCCAAAATTGAAAAAAATTCCCAAAAATTGAAGGGAATCCCAAGGAAATGGAAAAAAATTCCCAAAAATTGGGAAAGAAATTCTCCCCAAAAATAATAATAAAAAAAAATCCCAAAAAATCTAAAGAAATCCCCAAAAAATTGGAAGAATTGAGAAGAATTCCAAGGAAATTGGAAGAAATTCCCAAGAATTTAAAAGAAATTCCCCAAAAAATCAGATTAAATTTGGAAAAAATTGGAAGAAATCCCCCAAAATTGAGGGGAATTCCAAGGAAATTGGAAGAAATCCAAAAAAATTGAAAAAAAATCCCAAAAATTGAGGAGAATCCCAAGGAAATGGAAAAAAATTCCCAAAAATCAAAAGAAATTCCCCAAAAATTGGAAGAAATCCCCAAAAATTGAAAAAAATTCCCAAAAATTGAAGGGAATCTCAAGGAAATAGCAAAAAAAATCCCAAAAATTGGAAAGAAATTCCCAAAAAATAATAATAATTTTAAAAAAAAATCCCCAAAAATCTAAAGAAATCCCAAAAAAATTGGAAGAATTGAGAAGAATTCCAAGGAAATCGGAAGAAATTCCCCCCAAAAAATCAAAGAAATTCCCAAAATTGAGGGGAATTCCAAGGAAATTGAAAGAAATTCCCAAGAATTTAAAAGAAATTCCCAAAAAAATCAGATTAAATTCCGAAAAAATTGGAAGAAATCCCCCAAAATTGAGGGGAATTCCAAGGAAATTGGAAGAAATCCCAAAAAATTGAAAAAAAATCCCAAAAATTGAAGGGAATCCCAAGGAAATAGCAAAAAATTCCCAAAAATTGGAAAGAAATTCCCAAAAAATAATAATAATTTAAAAAATCCCAAAAAATCTAAAGAAGTCCCCAAAAAATTGGAAGAATTGAGAAGAATTCCAAGGAAATCGGAAGGAATTCCCAAGAATTTAAAAGAAATTCCAAAAAAATCAGATTAAATTCCGAAAAAATTGGAAGAAATCCCCCAAAAATTGAAAAAAAATCCCTAAAAAATTAAAGGGAATCCCAAAAATTGGAAAGGAATTCCAAAAATATTGGAAGAATTGAGAAGAATTCCAAGGAAATCGGAAGAAATTCCCCAAAAATTGAAAAAAATTCCCAAAAAATTAAAGGGAATCCCAAGGAAATAGCAAAAAATTCCCAAAAATTGGAAAGAAATTCCCAAAAAATAATAATAATTTAAAAAATCCCCAAAAATCTAAAGAAATCCCCAAAAAATTGGAAGAATTGAGAAGAATTCCAAGGAAATTGGAAGAAATTCCCCCAAAAAATCAAAGAAATTCCCAAAATTGAGGGGAATTCCAAGGAAATTGGAAGGAATTCCCAAAAATTTAAAAGAAATCCCCAAAAAATCAGATTAAATTCCGAAAAAATTGGAAGAAATCCCCCAAAAATTGAAAAAAATTCCAAAAAAAATTAAAGGGAATCCCAAGAAAATGGAAAGAAATTCCCAAAAAATAATAAAAATAAAAAAAATCCCAAAAAATCTGAAGAAATCCCAAAAAAAAATGGAAGAATTGAGAAGAATTCCAAGGAAATTGGAAGAAATTTCCCAAAAAAAGTGGAAGAAATTCCCAAAAAAAAAATCAAAAATTAATTCCAAAAAAAGGGAAAAAAATGAAAAAAAAATTTTAAAAAATTAAAAAAAAAATAGAGAAAAATAAAAAAAATAAAAGAAAAAAAGAGGGAAATTCCAAGGAATTCTGGGAAAATTCCAAAGAAATGAATCCCCAAAAAAAAAAGATGGAAATCCTGAAGAATTTATGGGAATTCCCAAAAAAACCGGAGAGAATTCCAAGAAATTTGGGGGAAAATCCAAGGAATTGAAGAAAATCCCAAGGAAAAAGTGGGAATTTTAAAAAAAAAGGATTTTCCCCCCCAAAATAAGTGAGAATTCAATAAAAAGTGGGAATTACAAGGAAAAAAATGGGAATTCCATTTTAAAAAATGGGAAATCCAGAAAAAAACCCCGGGAATTCCAAGGGAAAAAAATGGGAATTTCAAGGAAAAAAAAAAGGGAATTCCTCAAAAGAAATGGGATTTCCGTGAAAATAAATGGGAATTCCAGGAAAAAAAATGGGAATTTCATTTAAAAAAATGGGAATTTCAAGAAAAAAAAGGGAATTCCAAGAAAAAAATGGGAAATCCAGAAAAAGAAACAGGAATTCCAAGAAAAAAAAATGGGAATTCCTGAAAATAAATGGAATTTCCACGAAAATAAATGGGAATTCCAGGAAAAAAAAAGGGATTTTCATGAAAAAAAAATGGGAATTCCATGAAAAAAAATGGGAATTCCATGAAAAAAACTGGGAATTCCATGAAAAAAAATGGGAATTCCAGGAAAAGAAACAGGAATTCCAAGAAAAAAAATGCGAATTTCAAGAAAAAAAATGGGATTTCCATGAAAAAAAAAGGGAATTTCTCAAAATAAATGGGATTTCCATGAAAATGAACGGGAATTCCATTGGAAAATGATGGAAATTCCACTTTAAAAATGGGAATTCCAGGAAAAAAAAGGGAATTATTTGGGAATTCTAAAAAAAAAAGGGATTTCCATAAAAATAAATGGGATGTCCATGAAAAAAAAAGGGAATTCCAAGGAAAAAAAAAGGGAATTCCATTTTAAAAAAGGGAATTCCAGGAAAAAAAAAATGGGAATTTCAAGGAAAAAAAATGGGAATTCCTCAAAAGAAATGGGAATTCCAGGAAAAAATGATGGAAATTCCATTTAAAAAGAGCAAATTCCAGGAAAAGAAATGGGAATTCCAAGGAAAAAAAAAACGGAATTCCCCCCCAAAAATGGGATTTTCATAAAAATAAATAGGAATTCCAAGAAAAAAAATGGGAATTTCAAGGAAAAAAAAGGGAATTCCTCAAAATAAATGGGATTTCCATGAAAATAAATGGGATTTCCAGGAAAAAAAAAAGGGAATTCCATTTAAAAATGGGAAATCCAGAAAAAGAAACAGAAATTCCATGAAAAAAACTGGGAATTTCAAGAAAAAAAAAAAGGAATTCCAAGAAAAAAAAAGGGAATTCTAGGAAAATTAATGGGAATTCCAGGAAAAAAAATGGGAATTCCATAAAAAAAATGGGAATTCCATGGAAAAAAATGGGAATTTCAAGGAAAAAAATGGGAATTCCTCAAAATAAATGGGAATTCCATGAAAATATATGGGATTTCCAGGAAAAAAAAATGGGAATTCCATTTAAAAAATGGGAATTCCAGAAAAAGAAACAGAAATTCCAAGGAAAAAAATGGGAATTTCATGAAAATTAATGGGAATTCCGAGAAAAACAAAGGGAATTCCTCAAAATAAATGGGATTTCCGTGAAAATAAATGGGAATTCCATTAGAAAATGATGGAAAATCTATTTTTAAAAAAGGGAATTCCAGGAAAGGAAGTAGGAATTCCAAGGAAAAAAAAAGGGAATTATTTGGGAATTCTAAAAAAAAAAGGGATTTCCATAAAAATACATGGAAATTCCCTAAGGATAAATGGGAATTTTATGAAAAAATGATGGAAATTCCATTTCAAAAGAGCAAATTCCAGGAAAAAAAAAGGGAATTCCAAGGAAAAAAAAGGGAATTCCCCAAAAGAAATGGGATTTCCATGAAAATAAATGGGAATTCCATGAAAAAAAATGGGAATTCCATAGAAATAAATGGGAATTCCATGAAAATAAATGGGAATTCCATGAAAAAAAGATGGAAAATCTATTTTTAAAAAAGGGAATTCCAGGAAAGGAAGTAGGAATTCCAAGGAAAAAAAAAAAGGGAATTTCAAGGAAAAAAAGGGAATTATTTGGGAATTGTTAAAAAAAAAAAAGGGATTTCCATAAAAATACATGGAAATTCCTTAAGCATAAATGGGAATTTCATGAAAAAGTGATGGAAATTCCATTTAAAAATAGCGAATTCCAGGAAAAGAAATGGGAATTTCAAGGGAAAAAATGGGAATTCCCCAAAAGAAATGGGATTTCCAGGAAAATAAATGGGAATTCCATGAAAAAAATGGGAATTTCAAGGAAAAAAAAGGGATTTCCATAAAAATAAATGGGAATTCCAGGAAAATGAATGGGAATTCCATGAAAAAGTGATGGAAATTCTATTTAAAAATAGCAAATTCCAGGAAAAGAAATGGGAATGCCAAGGGAAAAAAAAAGGGAATTCCCCCCAAAAAATGGGATTTTCATAAAAATAAATGGGAATTCCATGAAAAAAATGGGAATTTCAAGGAAAAAAAAAGGGAATTCCAGAAAAAGAAACAGGAATTCCAAGAAAAAAAATGCGAATTTCAAGAAAAAAAATGGGATTTCCATAAAAATAAATGGGAATTCCAGGAAAAAAATGGGAATTCCATTTAAAAAATGGGAATTCCAGGAAAAAAAAGCAGGAATTCCAAGAAAAAAAATGGGAATTTCAAGGAAAAAAAAATGGGAATTCCTCAAAATAAATGGGATTTCCATGAAAATGAATGGGAATTCCATGAGAAAATGATGGAAATTCCACTTTAAAAAATGGGAATTCCAGGAAACAAAAATGGAAATTGCCAGAAAAAAAATGGGAATTCCATAGAAAAAAAATGGGAATTCCCAGGAAAGAAATGGGAATGCCCAAAAAAGGGGAATTCCCCAAAATAAATGGGATTTTAATGAAAAGAAATGGGAATTCCATGAAAAACTTACGGGAATTCCATTTAAAAAACAGGAATTCCAAGAAAAAAAAATGGGAATTCCCCAAATAAATGAGATTTCCATGAAAAGAAATAGGAATTCCATGGAAAAAAGATGGAAATTCCATTTAAAAATGGGAATTCCGAGAAAAAAAAATGGGAATTCCAAGGAAAAAATGGGAATTATTTGGGAATTCTCCAAAAAAGGGGGTTTCCATAAAAATAAATAGAAATTTTCTAAAAATAATTGGGAATTTCATTAGAAAATGATGGAAATTTCACTTTAAAAAATGGGAATTCCAAGAAAAAAAAATGGGAATTATTTGGGAATTCTCAAAAAAATAAAAAAAGGGATTTCCATAAAAATAAATGGAAATTCCATTTTAAAAAAAAAGGAATTCCAAGGAAAAAAATGGGAATTCCATAAAAATAAGTGGGAAATCCATTTAAAGAAATGGGAAATCCAGAAAAAGAAACAGAAATTCCAAGGAAAAAATGGGAATTCCAACCAAAAAAAATTGGAAATTCCACCCAAAAATGGGAATTCCATAAAAATAAATGGGAATTCCATGAAAAAACGATGGGAATTGCAAGGGGGAAAAAAAAATGAAAATTCCAAGGAAAAAAATGGGAATTCCAAGGAAAAAAATGGAAATTCCAAGGAAAAAAATGGGAATTCCCCAAAATAAATGGGATTTCCATAAAAATAAACGGGAATTCCATGAAAATAAATGAGAATTCCATTTAAAAAAACCCCAGAAATTCAATTTTAAAAATCGGAATTCCAGGAAAAACGATGGGAATTCCAAGGAATCGATGGGAATTTTAAGGAAAAAAGAAAAATTCCCCCAAAATAAAAGGAAATTTTCCAAAAAAATGAGATTTTTATGGAAAAATGGGAATTTCAACCCCCAAAAAAAGGGAATTCCAGAGAAATAAATGGGAATTTCCTCGGGAATTCTCAAGGAATAAATGAGAATTCTGGGAAAAAATGGGAATTCTACAAAAAGAGAAAAAATGTGAGAATTAAAGAGAAGGAAAATCCCAAAAATAGCAGGAAAAGCCAAGAAAAAATGGGAATTTCATGGAAATCAATGGAATTTCTGGGGAAAAATCAATGGGAATCGCCTCCCAAATTGTGGGAAAAAGCAAAATTTGTGGGAATTTCAAGGGGAAAAATGGGAATTCCCAAAAAATCGGGAGGGAAAAGCGGAAAAAAGGGAATTTCTCATTAAAAAAAGGAAGAAAAGATGGAAAAATCGGGAAAATTTTAAAAGAAAAAATGGGAAAAAATCGCAAAAAATTGGGAAAAAAAGGTGTCAGAAAATGGGGAAAAATTGCCCAAAAATGGGAAATAATCAAATTAAAAAAAGAAAAAAAATCCCCAAAAATTGGGGGGAAAATTCTAAAAAATGGAAAAAAAGTTTTAAAAAATGGAAAAAAAATTGTCAAAAATGGGAAAAATCCACCCCAAAATGGGGAAAAAATCCCAAAAATACCAAAAAAAATTCAAAAAAATGGGAAAATCCGCCCAAAATTTCTAAAAAATGGAAAGAAATCCCAGAAAGTGGAGAAAAAATGCTACAAAATGGGAAAAGGCCAAAAAAAATGAAATTTCCCCTCAAAAAGGAGAAAAATCTCTGAAAAATCTTCTAAAAAAATTCCCCCAAAAATGGGAAAAAATTCCCCCAAAAAATGGGAAAAAAATTCTAAAAAATGGGAAAAATGTCCCAAAAAATGGGGAAAAAAATTCCAAAAAATTGGGAAAAAAAATCCTAAAAATGGGAAAATCCCTCCAAAATTGAAAAACATCCCCCCCAAAATGGGGGGAAAAACTCATAAAAAGGGAAAAAATGCTAAAAAGTGGAAAAAATTCCCCAAAAGTGGAAAAAATTTCCCCAAAAATGGGGAAAAATTCCCGAAAAATGGGAAAAAAATTCCCCCCAAATGGGGGGAAAATCTCCAAGAAAAGGGAAAAAAATCCCAAAAATTGGAAAGAAACCCCCAAAATGGGAAAAAAAATCAAAATAAATTTGAAAGAAATCCCTAAAACACGGAAAAAAAAATTTAAAAAATTGGGAAAAAATTTAAAAATATGCAAAACATAAAATCCCTCCAAAAATGGGGGGAAAATCCAAAAAAAATGGGGAAAAAATCAAAAAAAAAAGGAAAAAATTCCCTAAAAATTGAAATAAAATTTTTTAAAAGTGGAAAAAATATTCCCTAAAAATGGAAAAAAAATCCCCTAAAATTTGTACGAATTCTTCCAAATCCTTGGAATGTGAAAAAAAAGACGGAATTCTTCCAAAAATTCTGGGAATCGGAAAAAAAGTGGGAATTTTCCTCAAATTTATGCGAATTCCCCCAAAAAAATTGGGAATTTTTCACCCCCAAAGGATGGGGATGCCAAAAATGGAAAAAAAAAAAAATTCTAATTTTTCCTAAAAAAATTTTTAGGAATTTCCCAAGAATTTTTGGGAATTTCAGTAAAAAAATTGGAAATTTCCAAAAAAAATTTGGAGGTTTTCCATGAATTTTTGGGAATTTCAGCCAAAAAAAAAGGAATTTCCAAAAAAAAAAGTTGGGAGTGCCAAAAAAATCCATGGGAATTCCCCCCAAAATTTGGGATTTTTCAAGAAATTTTGGGAATTTCAGGAAAAGAAATGGGAATTTCCAAGAAATTTTGGGAATTTCACCCAAAAAATCCATGGGAATTTTCCCAAAATTTTGGGATTTTTGAAGAGATTTTGGGAATTTTATTTAAAAATTGGAAATTCCAAAAAAAATAAAAATTTGGGGATTTTCCAAGAATTTTTGGGAATTTAAATAAAAAATTGGAAATTTCCAAAAGAAATTTGGGATTTTCCAAGAAATTTTGGGGAATTTTAGGGGGGGGAAAAAAGGGAATTCCCAAAAAAAGTTGGAAATTTAAAAAAAAATCCATGGGAATTCCCCCAAAAAATTGGGGATTTCCCAACAATTTATGGGAATTTCATTTAAAAAATTGGGAATTTCTGAAAAAAATCTGGGATTTTTCCAGGAAATTTTGGGAATTTCATTTTAAAAATGGGGATTTTCCAAAAAAATTTGGGGATTTTTCATGAATTTTGGGAATTTGAGGAAAAGCAATGGGAATTCCCCCAAAAAAAAAGGAATTTCCAAGAAATTTTGGGAATTTGACCAAAAAAAGTTGGGAATTCCTCCAAAATTTGGGGATTTTCCTAAAAAAAAAAAAAAAAAAAAAAAAAACAACGGGAATTTGGGCCCAAAAATGATGGGAATTTCACAAAAAAAATTTGGGAATTTCACAAAAAATGAAGGAATTCCCAAGAAGTTTTGGGAATTTTAGGAAAATTAATGGGAATTAAAAAAAAAAAAAAAAGGAGTTTCCAAGGAATTTTGGGAATTTTAGACAAAGAAATGGGAATTCCAAAAAAAAAAAAGTTGGGAATTCCTAAAAAAAGATGGGAATTTCCAAGAAATTTTGGGAATTGGACCAAAAAAAAAATTAAAAAGCGGATTTTGGGAAGTTCCAAAAAAGAAAAGGGAATTCCCCCCAAAAATCCATGGGAATTCCCAATTAAAAGGAGAATTCGCAAGAAATTTTGGGAATTTCACAAAAACTGAGGAGAATTCCCAAAAAATTGAAGGGAATTCCCAAGAAAAATGGAATTTCTACGGAATTTTGGGAATTTCAGAAAGGGAAATGGGAATTCCCAAAAAAAAGTTGGGAATTCCTTAAAAAATCCTAATTGGGAGGATTCCTAAAAAAAGTGGGAATTTCCAAGGAATTTTGGGAATTTCTGAAAAAGAAATGGGAATTCCCAAAAAAAAATCCATGGGAATTCCCAATTAAAAGGAGAATTTGCAAAAAATTTCAGGAGTTTCACAAAAACAGAGGAGAATTCCCAAAAAATTGAAGGGAATTCCCAAGAAAACCGGAATTTCCAAGGAATTTTGGGAATTTCAGACAAAGAAATGGGAATTTCCCAAAAAAAAAGTTGGGAATTTCTTAAAAAATCCATGGGAATTCCTAAAAAAAGTGGGAATTTCCAAGGAATTTTGGGAATTTCAGGAAAAGAAATGGGAATTCCCAAAAAAAAAGGTTGGGAATTCCTAAAAATTGATGGGAATTTCCAATTAAAAGGAGAATTTGCAAGAAATTCTGGGAATTTCACAAAAACCGAGGAGAATTCCCAAAAAACTGAAGGGAATTCCCAAGAAAACCGGAATTTCCAAGGAATTTGGGGAATTTCAGGAAGGGAAATGGGAATTCCCCCAAAAAAGTTGGGAATTTCTTAAAAAATCCATGGGAATTCCTAAAAAAAGTGGGAATTTCCAAGGAATTTTGGGAATTTCAGAAAGGGAAATGGGAATTCCCCAAAAAAAAGTTGGGAATTCCAAAAAATTGATGGGAATTTCCAATAAAAAAGAGAATTCCCAAGAAATTTCGGGAATTTCACAAAAACCGAGGAGAATTCCCAAAAAATTGAAGGGAATTTCCAAAAAAACCGGAATTTCCAAGGAATTTTGGGAGTTTCAGAAAGGGAAAAGGGAATTCCCCAAAAAAGTTGGGAATTTCTTTAAAAATCCATGGGAATTCCTAAAAAAGTGATGGGAATTCCTAAAAAAAGTGGGAATTTCCAAGAAATTTTGGGAATTTCAGACAAAGAAATGGGAATTCCAAAAAAAAAGTTGGGAATTTCTTAAAAAATCCATGGGAATTTCCAAGGAATTTTGGGAATTGGACCAAAAAAAAAAATAAAAAAAGCGGATTTTGGGAAGTTCCAAAAAAGAAATGGGAATTCCCAATTAAAAGGAAAATTCGCAAGAAATTTCGGGAATTTCACAAAAATTGAGGCGAATTCCCAAAAAACTGAAGGGAATTTCCAAGAAAACTGGAATTTCCAAGGAATTTTGGGAATTTTAGACAAAGAAATGGGAATTCCCCGAAAAAAAAGTTGGGAATTCCTAAAAGAATCCATGGGAATTCCTAAAAAAGTGATGGGAATTCCTAAAAAAAGTGGGAATTTCCAAGGAATTTTGGGAATTTCAGGCAAAGAAATGGGAATTCCCAAAAAAAAAGTTGGGAATTCCTAAAAAAAGATGGGAATTCCCAAGAAATTTTGGGAATTGGACAAAAAGAAATTGGAATTTCCAAAAAACAGAGTTGGGAATTCCTTTAAAAATCCGTGGGAATTCCTAAAAAAAAAAAGGGAATTCCCAAGGAATTTTGGGAATTTCACCAAAAAAAAAAAGGAATTTCCAAGAGATTTTGGGAATATCCCAAAAATAACTGGGAATCCTCCCCGAAAAAGGGGAATTGCCAAGAAAATTTGGGAATTTCAGACAAAGAAATGGGAATTTCCCCCCCAAAAAAAGTTGGGAATTCCTTAAAAAATCCATGGGAATTCCCAAAAAAAGATGGAAATTCCCGAGAAATTTTGGGAATTTCACGGGAAAAAAAGGGATTCCCTCCCAAAAAAAGGGAAACCCTGTTAAAAAAAGGGAATTTCCAAGGAATTTTGGGAATTTCGGACAAAGAAATGGAAATTCCCTGAGAAAAGTTGCGAATTCCTTTAAAAATCCATGGGAATTCCCAAAAAAAGGAGAAATTCCAAAAAAATTTTTGGGAATTTTTAAGAAATTTTGAGAATTTCAGAAAAAAAATGGGAATTTCCAAAAAATTTGAAGGGAATTCCCAAAAGGGAGTTGGGAAATCCTTAAAAAAATCCATGGAAATTTCCCCCAAAATTTGGGGTTTTCCAACAATTTTTGGGAATTTCATTTAAAAAATGGGAAATTAAAACAAAAAAAAAAGGGATTTTACAAAAAATTTTGGGAATTTCGGGGGAAAAATGGGAATTTCCAAAAAAAAATTCAGGGATTTTATAAGAAATTTTGGGACTTTTACCAAAAAATTCTGGGATTTCAAAAAAAATTTGGGATTTTCCAAGGAATTTGGGGGAATTCCATTAAAAACTGGGAATTTCAAAAAAAATTTGGGGGATTTTCCTAAAAATGTTGGGAATTTGATCAAAATTTTGGGAATTCCACAAAAATTTGGGGAATTTTCCAAAAAAAAGGGGAGTTACCCCAAAAATTTGGGGATTTCCCAAGAAATTTTGGGAATTTCATTTAAAAAATTGGGGATTTTCCAAGAATTTTGGGGAATTTTATTAAAAATGGGAATTGGCAAAAAAAAATTTTGGGATTTTTTAAGAAATCTTGGGAATTTTGGGGAAAAAAATGGGAATTTCCAAACAAAATCCATGGGAATTCCCAAAAATTTGGGATTTTCCAAGAAATTTTGGGAATTTTATCATAAAAAGTTGGGAATTCCGCAAAAATTCGGGGAATTTCCCCCCAAAGTTCGGAGATTTTCCAAGAAATTTTGGGAAATTTAGGGGAAAAAAAAGGGAATTTTGGGTCAAATTCCCAAAAAAAGTTGGGAATTCCCAAAAAATCCATGGGAATTCACCCCAGAAATTTGGGATTTTCCAAGAAATTTTGGGAATTTCACCCAAAAAATCCATGGGAATTTCCCCCAAATTTTGGGCTTTTTGAAGAGATTTTGGGAATTTTATTAAAAAATTGGAAATTCAAAAAAAAAAAAAAAAACAAAAACGGGGATTTTCGAAGAATTTTTGGGAATTTCACACCGAAAAATGGGAATTTCCAAAACAAATTTGGGAATTTTCCAAGAAATTTTGGGAATTCTAGGAAAAAAAATGGGAATTTCAAAAAAAAAACTTGGGATTTTCTACGAATTTTGGGGAATTTTGTTTAAAAAAAATGGGAATTTCAAAAAAAATTCAAAGATTTTCCAAGAACTTTTTGGGAATTTCAGGGAAAAAGTAAACAGGAAATTCCCCAAAAAAGGGGAATTCCCAAGAAATTTTGGGATTTTGACCAAAACCAAAAGGGAATTCCGAAAAAAAGTTGGGAATTCCCAAAAAATCCATGGGAATTTTCCCAAAATTTGGGGATTTTCCAAGAATTTTTGGGAATTTTACCATAAAAAGTTGGGAATTCCCCCAAAATTTGGGGAATTTCCCCCCAAAGTTCGGAGATTTTCCAAGAAATTTGTGGAATTTTAGGGGGAAAAAAAGGGAATTCCCAAAAAAAGTTGGGAATTCCCAAAAAATCCATGGGAATTCACCCCAAAAATTTGGGATTTTCTAAGAAATTTTGGGAATTTCATTAAAAAAAAATTCCTAAAAAAGAATTCTAGGGAATTTCACAAAAAAATTTGGGATTTTCCAACAATTTTTGGGAATTCCACAAAAAAAGAGGAATTTCCAAAAAAAATTGGGGATTTTCCAAGAAATTTTTGGGAATTTCAAGAAAAAACTGGGAATTCCCAAGAAATTTTGGGAATTTGACCACAAAAAGTTGGGAATTCCCCCCAAAAAACTGGGATTTTCTAAAAAATGATGGGAATGTCAGAAAAAAAATGGGAATGTCCAAAAAAAATTTGGAGGTTTTCCATGAATTTTTGGGAATTTCAGCCAAAAAAAAAGGAATTTCCAAAAAAAAAGTTGGGAGGGCCAAAAAAATTCCATGGGAATTCACCACAAAATTTGGGAATTTACAAGAAATTTTGGGAATTTCACCCAAAAAATCCATGGGAATTTTCCCAAAATTTGGGGATTTTCAAAGAAATTTTGGGAATTTTATTAAAAAATTGGAAATTCCAAAAAATAAAAAATTTGGGGGATTTTCAAAGAAATTTTTGGAAATTTCATTAAAAAATGGGAATTCCCCCCAAATAGTTGGGAATTCCCAAAAAATCCATGGGAATTTCCCCCAAATTTGGGGCTTTTTGAAGAGATTTTGGGAATTTTATTAAAAAAATTGGAAATTCCAAAAACAAATTTTTAGGAATTTTCCAAGAAATTTTGGGGAATTTTCAGGGAAAAAAAGGGAATTCCCAAAAAAATTTGGGATTTTCGAGGGAATTTTGGGGGATTTCATTAAAAAAAATTTGGGATTTCCCCCCCAAAAATATGGGATTTTTCCAAGGAATTTTGGGAATTTCAGGAAAATAAATTGGGAAATTCCCCCCCAAAAAAGGGGGAATTCCCAAAAAATCCATGGGAATTGTCCCAAAAATTTGGGGTTTTCGAAGGAATTTTGGGAATTCTCAAAAAAAATTTTGGGATTTTTCAAGGAATTTTGGGAATTTTGGGGAAAAAAATGGGGAAAATTCGGGAATTGGCCACAAAAACTCTTCCCAGGGTTAATTAGTGCCGGGTTTAATTAACTCTAATTAGGACCCAGGTTTGATTGAATCCCAGGTTTAATTAATTGCTGGATTTGAGCTCGTCCTGGAGTTAATTAGGCCGAGGTTTAATTAAATCCTGGGTTGAATTAATCCCTGGATTTGATGGGGTACGGGGATTAATTAATACCAGGCTTAATTAAGTCGGAGGGTTAATTAATTCACAGATTTAATCCTGAAGTGGGGTTAATTAATCCCGGATTTAATGAAATCCTGGATTAAATTAATCCTTGGATTTGATCTCGTGCTGGGATTAATTAATCAGTCTTGGATTTAATTAAATTAGATCTCAGGTTTAATTAAATCCCGGGTTTAATCCTGAACTGGGGTTAATTAATTCCAGATTTAATTAACCCAGATGAGGTCTCAGGTTTAGTTAATTAATTAATTTAGTTTAATTAATTAATTCCAGGATTTCAACCTATACTACGATTAATTAATCCCAGACTTAATTAAATCCCGAATTTAATTAATCCCTGGATCTAATCATAAACTGGGATTAATTGATCCCAAAAGTAATTAGAACTCTGCTTTAATTAATTTGGGGATTTAATCCTAAACCGGGATTAATTGATCCCAGATTTAATTAAGTCTCAGGTTTAATTAATCTCTGGATTTAATCCTAAAATGGGATTAATTACTTCCAGGTTTAATTAAATCCCAGGATTGATTAATTAATTAATTAATTAACCCCTGGATTTACTCCTGTACTGGGATTAATTAACCCCAATTTAATCCTCGTCTGAAACTAATTAGTCCTGGATTTCTGTAAATCCCAGAGATTAATTAATCCCAAATTTAATGAGATACCAGAATTAATTAATTACTTCCAGGATTTAATCCGACCTTGAAATTAATTAATTCCAGATTTAATTAAATCCCAGGGTTAATTCAACTCCAGCTTTAATTAAATCCCAGCCTTAATCAATCATAGGATTAATTAATCAATCCCAGCACTAATTAATCAATCAGTGGATTAATTAATCAATGAATCGAACAGATCCAATCACAGGGATTAATTAATCCCAGATTTAACGAGCTCCCGTATTTAATGAGGGCCTCGGTTCGATCCCATCCTGGAATTAATTAATCCAGGATTTAATTAAATCACGGGGATAATTAATCCCGGGATTGCAGCCCCACCTCCAGATTAATTAATCCAGAATATTCGTCTATCCCTGAATTAATTAATCCCAGATTTAATGAGATCCACTAATTAATCAAATAAATTGAAGGTAATTAAGTTTACATTTATTGAATTAGCTAAATGAATTAAACTCAGAGTTAATTAAATCCTGGGATTAACGAGCTCCTCAATTTGATCCCATCCCGGGATTAATTAATCCCAGATTTAATGAGATCCCAGAATAAATGAATCCCCAGATTAATTAAACTCGGAATTAATTAAATCCCGGTATTAACGAACTCCTGAATTTGATCCCATTCTGGGATTAATTAACTCCAGATTTAATTAAATCCCAAAGTTAATTAATTCATTAATCCCAAAATTTAATCCCATCCCAGGATTAATTAAACTTGGAATTAATTAAATCCTGGGATTAATGACCACCTGAATTTAATCACATTCCAGGATTAATTAATCTCTGGATTTAATGAGATCCCCGAATTAATTACTCCCAAATATTCAATCCTCCCTGGAAATTAATTAATCCCAGATTTGATCCCATCCTGGGATTAATTAAGCCCAAAACTAATTAAATCCCGGGTTTAATTAAGCCCGAGATTTGTTCCCATTCCAGGATTAATTAAATCCCGGATTCCATCCTGCTCTCTAATTAATTAATCTCTGGATTTAACTAAATCCTCGCTTTAATTAATTAACCCCTCAATCCAACCTATTAAATTCGGGATTTAATTAAATCTGGGATTAATTAATTTGTGATACGATCAAATGCAGGCGTGTATTAAAGCCAGGGTTTAATTAAACCTGGGATTTAATTGGATTTAATTGAATGCAGGTTTTAATTAATCCCGGGGTGGCATCAAACTCAGGATTTAATTAATCCCGGGACTGAATTAAACCTGGGGTTGATTAATTAATTAATCCCTGGGGTGGGATCAAATCCAGGGGTTTATTAAAACTGGGAACTAATTAAACCTAGGATTTAATTAGATGTAATTAAATTCGGGATTTAATTAATCCCAGGGTGGGCTCAGAACAGGGATTTAATTAATCTCAGCATTTAATTGCACCTGGGATTAATTAATCTCAAGATGGGATCAAATTAGGGATTAATTAATTCCGGAATCTCATTAATTCTGGTTTGATGAACTGGACTGAAGCGCATCCTGGGATTAATTAATCCCAGCTTTAATTAATCCCTGCTTTAATAAATTCCAGAAAGAATTAATCAATTCCTGGATTAATTAATCAATTCATTAGATCCCATCCTGGGATTAATTAATCCCCACGTTAATTAAATTCCAGGTTTAATTAGATCCTGGGTTTAATTAATCCCAAGATTTGATCCCATCCCAGGATTAATTAATCCCCAGATCAATTAATTAATTCGATCCTATCCCAGGGATTCATCAATCCCATCTTTAATTAAATCCCAGGATTAATTAATTGTGTCTTTAATCAATTGCAACTTTAATCAATTCCAACATTAATCAATCCCAGCACTAATTAATCCCAACATTAATTAAATCCCAGCATTAATTAATCAATCCCAGCTTTAATTAAATCCCAGCATTAATTAATCAATCCCATCTTTAATCAATCCAAACATTAATTAATCAATGCCTGGATTAATTAATCCATCCCAGCATTAATTAATCAATCCTTGCCTTAACTAATCCCAGTATTAATCAATTGCAGCATTAATTAATCAATCCCAGCAATAATCAATCAATTAATCAATCCCAGAATTAATTAATCCCAGCTTTAATAAATTCCAACTTTAACCAAACCCAGCATTAATTAATCAATCCCTGGATTAATCAATCAATCCCTGGATTAATCAATCAATCCCAGCTTTAATCAATCGCAGTGCTAATTAAGCAATCCAAGCATTAATCAATTAATTGCTGGATTGATTAATCCCAGTTTAAATCAATCCCAGCACTAATTAACCAATTCCAGCATTAATCTATTAATCCCTGGATTAATGAATCCCAGTTTTAATCAATCCCAGCGCTAATTAATCAATCCCAGCACTAATTATCCAATCCCAGCATTAATCAATTAATCCCAGGATTAACAAATCCCAGTTTTAATAAATCCCAACACTAATTAATCAATCCCAGCTTTAATCAATCAATCCCTGGATTAATTAACCTGAGTTATAATCAATCCCGGCATTAATTAATCAATCCCAGCACTAATCAATCAATTAATCCCTGGATTAACTAATCCCAGACTTAATCAATCCCAGCACTAATCAATCAATCCTGGCGCTAATCAATCAATCCCGGCACTAATCAATCACTCCCAGCACTAATCAATCAATCCCAGCACTAATCAATCAATCCCGGCACTAATTAATCAATCCCGGCACTAATCAATCAATCCCAGCACTAATCAATCAATCCTGGCACTAATCAATCAATCTCAGCACTAATTAATTAATCAATCCCTGGATTAACTAATCCCAGATTTAATCAATCCCGGCACTAATCAATCAATCCCGGCACTAATCAATCAATCCCGGCACTAATCAATCAATCCCGGCACTAATCAATCAATCCCAGCACTAATCAATCAATCCTGGCACTAATCAATCAATCCTGGCACTAATCAATCAATCCCAGCACTAATCAATCAATCCCAGCACTAATCAATCAATCCTGGCGCTAATCAATCAATCCCGGCACTAATCACTCAATCCCGGCACTAATTAATCAATCCCGGCACTAATCAATCAATCCCGGCACTAATCAATCAATCCCGGCACTAATCAATCAATCCCAGCACTAATCAATCAATCAATCCCAGCACTAATCAATCAATCCCGGCACTAATCAATCAATCCCAGTACTAATCAATCAACCCCGGCACTAATCAATCAATCCTGGCACTAATCAATCAATCCTGGCACTAATCAATCAATCCCGGCACTAATCAATCCATCCCGGCACTAATCAATCAATCCCTGGATTAACTAATCCCAGACTTAATCAATCCCGGCACTAATCAATCAATCCTGGCACTAATCAATCAATCCCGGCACTAATCAATCAATCCCAGCACTAATCAATCAATCCCTGCACTAATCAATCAATCCTGGCACTAATCAATCAATCCCGGCACTAATCAATCAATCCCTGCACTAATCAATCAATCCCGGCACTAATCAATCAATCCCGGCACTAATCAATCAATCCCGGCACTAATCAATCAATCCCTGCACTAATCAATCAATCCCAGCACTAATCAATCAATCCCGGCACTAATCAATCAATCCCTGACCTAATCAATCAATCCCGGCACTAATCAATCAATCCCTGCACTAATCAATCAATCCCGGCACTAATCAATCAATCCCGGCACTAATCAATCAATCCCTGCACTAATCAATCAATCCCAGCACTAATCAATCAATCCCGGCACTAATCAATCACTTTGGTGGCCCTGAGGGGACTTTGGTGGCCCCTGGGACAGTTTGGTGGCCCTGAGGGGGGGTTTGGTGGCCATGAGGGGACAAAAAAGCTCTGGAGAGGGTTTGGTGGCCCCTGAAGGACTTTGGTGGCCCATGAAGGGACAGGGACACCCTGAGGGGTTTGGTGGCCCCTGACAGGGGTTTGGTGGCCCAGGAGGGCTCAGGGGACACTCTGGGATGGTTTGGGTGGCCCTGGGTGAGGATTTAGTGGCCCATGAGGGGACAAAAAAGCTCTGGAGGGCGTTTGGTGGCCCCTGGGACAGTTTGGTGGCCTTGAGGGGACATTGGTGGCCCCTGGACAGGTTTGGTGGCCCAGAATGGGAAAAGGTGAGAGTTTGGTGGCCCTAGGATGGGGTTTGGTGGCCCATGAAGGGACAGCGACACCCTGAGGGGTTTTGGTGGCCCCAGGCAGGGGTTTGGTGGCCCATGAGGTAACAAAGGCACTTTGGTGGCCCCTGAGGAGACTTCGGTGGCCCGTGAGGGGACAAAGGGACTTTGGTGGCCCCTGGCTGGGGTTTGGTGGCCCAGGAGGGCTCAGGGGACACTCTGGGATGGTTTGGGTGGCCCTGGCTGAGGATTTAGTGGCCCATGAGGGGACAGGGACATTCTGGGACGGTTTTGGTGGCCCTGAGGTGACTTTGGTGGCCCCTGAGGGGACATTGGTGGCCCATGAAGGGACAGCGACATCCTGAGGGGTTTGGTGGCCCCAGGCTGGGGTTTGGTGGCCCATGAGGAGACTTTGGTGGCCCCTGGACATGTTTGGTGGCCCAGAATGGGAAAAGGTGAGAGTTTGGTGGCCCTGGGATGGGGTTTGGTGGCCCATGAGGGCTCAGGGACACCCTGGGACACTTTGGTGGCCCTGAGGCGACTTTGGTGGCCCGGGGACGGGGCTTTGGTGGCCCATGAAGGGACAGGGACATCCTGAGGGGTTTGGTGGCCCCTGGCTGGCATTTGGTGGCCCCTGGGACAGTTTGGTGGCCCTGAGGGGACAAAAAAGCTCAGGAGGGGGTTTGGTGGCCCCTGAAGGACTTTGGTGGCCCATGAGGGGACATTGGTGGCCCATGAAGGGACAGGGACACCCTGAGGGGTTTTGGTGGCCCCAGGCTGGGGTTTGGTGGCCCTGGGACACTTTGGTGGCCCCTGGGACACTTTGGTGGCCACTGGACATGTTTGGTGGCCCAGGATGGGAAAAGGTGAGAGTTTGGTGGCCCTGGCAGGGGTTTGGTGGCCCATGAAGGGACAGGGACACCCTGAGGGGTTTTGGTGGCCCCAGGCAGGGGTTTGGTGGCCCATGAGGTAACAAAGGAACTTTGGTGGCCCCTGAGGGGACTTTGGTGGCCCCCGGGACAGTTTGGTGGCCCTGAGGGAGGGTTTGGTGGCCCATGAGGGGACAAAAAAGCTCTGGAGGGAGTTTGGTGGCCCATGAGGAGACTTCAGTGGCCCATGAGGGGACAAAGGGACTTTGGTGGCCCCTGGCTGGGGTTTGGTGGCCCATGAGGGCTCAGGGGACACTCTGGGATGGTTTGGGTGGCCCTGAGGGAGGTTTTAGTGGCCCACGAGGGGACAGGACATTCAGGAATGGTTTTGGTGGCCCTGAGGTGACTTTGGTGGCCCCTGAGGTGACTTTGGTGGCCCCTGAGGGGACAGAGACACCCTGAGGGGTTTGGTGGCCCCTGGCTGGGGTTTGGTGGCCCTGGGACAGTTTGGTGGCCCATAAGGAGACTTTGGTGGCCCCTGGACAGGTTTGGTGGCCCAGGATGGGAAAAGGTGAGGGTTTGGTGGCCCTGGGATGGGGTTTGGTGGCCCATGAGAGCTCAGGGACACCCTGGGACACTTTGGTGGCCCCTGAAGGACTTTGGTGGCCCAGGGGCAGGGCTTTGGTGGCCCACGAGGGGACAGGGACACCCTGAGGGGTTTTGGTGGCCCCAGGCAAGGGTTTGGTGGCCCAGGAGGTAACAAAGGGACTTTGGTGGCCCCTGAGGGGACTTTGGTGGCCCCTGGGACAGTTTGGTGGCCCTGAGGGGACAAAAAAGCTCTGGAGAGGGTTTGGTGGCCCCTGAAGGACTTTGGTGGCCCATGAGGGGACATTGGTGGCCCATGAAGGGACAGGGACATCCTGAGGGGTTTGGTGGCCCCTGACAGGGGTTTGGTGGCCCAGGAGGGCTCAGGGGACACCCTGGGACGGTTTGGGTGGCCCTGAGGGGGGTTTGGTGGCCCTGGCTGAGGATTTAGTGGCCCACGAGGGGACAGGGACATTCTGGGACATTTTTGGTGGCCCTGAGGGGACATTGGTGGCCCATGAAGGGACAGGGACATCCTGAGGGGTTTGGTGGCCCCAGGTTGGGGTTTGGTGGCCCTGGGACACTTTGGTGGCCCCTGGACATGTTTGGTGGCCCAGGATGGGAAAAGGTGAGAGTTTGGTGGCCCTGGGATGGGGTTTGGTGGCCCATGAAGGGACAGGGACATTCTGGAGACGTTTTTTGGTGGCCCTGAGGCCAGTTTGGTGGCCCCTGAGGGGACCTTGGTGGCCCATGAGGGCTCAGGGACATCCTGAGGGGGTTTGGTGGCCCCTGGCAGGGGTTTGGTGGCCCACGAGGGGACAGGAGAGGTCTGGAGGAGGAGTTGGTGGCCCCTGGGGGAGCTTTGGTGGCCCATGAAGGGACAGGAACACCCTGAGGTGACACAGGTGGCCCCGTGGTGGAACTTGGTGGCCCACGAGGCTCAGGGACACTCCAGGACATTTTTGGTGGCCCTGAGGTGACATTGGTGGCCCTGGCTGGGGTTTGATGGCCCTGAGGGGGGGGATTTGGTGGCCCATGAAGGGACAGCGACACCCTGAGGTGACACAGGTGGCCCCTGGGGAAGTTTGGTGGCCCCGTGATGGAACTTGGTGGCCCACAAGGCCTCAGGGACACTCTGGGACACTTTGGGTGGCCCCGAGGTGACATCGGCCACCCCGGCAGTGACCTCGATCACCCCTGAAGGGACCGGGAGGTGACAAAAAAAAACCCCCGGGGGGGGGTGACAGTGCCACCAAGGGTGTGACAGTGCCACCAGAGGGGGGTGACAGCACCACCAAGGGGTGACGCGCCACCGCCGGGGGTGACAGCGGACAGAGCCTGGGTG